>VMOF01000035.1:40193956-40256762 GCA_011764245.1 Trialeurodes vaporariorum
TAACTTGATTCATGAGAGAAATGAAACTGCTAAAATCTCTAGAAACGAAAAGGTTAATGAAAGTAGAAAGCAACAGGAAATGCCCAATAATATTTACTACAAAACCAATCGTAGGAACAAAATGGATGCACCCTTCGCAAAACTTAAGCCCATTGAACAACAGCCCCATAATGTCATATTAGGTACAAATCCAAAACAAAATCAAAGAAAAAAAGTGCATTTAGAACAAATGAAACCTAACCTTTACGTCTGTTCCAGGTGGTGCTACTCAAACATCGCCGGCATCGGACTTGAAGTAAAAAATATAACGGAGAACACAGGAATTCTTCCTATTCATCTCGGTCATGCAAAAATTCAAACGTCTCAACACACCATTTTTCACTATTTTCCCATCGACCAATTAATAATCGAAAAAAGCAAATTAGATTCAATAGTTACCAATTTTAGTTCAATTATGACCCCTCTGGATCTTCATGAAGACTCTGAACAGCTCAAAACTCTTCGCTACCTTCATAGAAAAACAGAAGAAAAATTAGAATATTTTGGATTTAAAAATACGTTTCAATTACGCAGAAAACGAGGAGCTATGAATTTTGTTGGCACTGGTTTTAATTGGCTTTTTGGCACCCTTGGTGCAAATGACAAAGAAGTTTATGACAAGGTTATCAATGAAATGAATAAAAATGAAATTCAGAATTCTAGGCAAATTCAAGATGTTTGGTCAGTAAATGTTGCAGCGATGACAAGGATTAACGACACCCTTGGAGAAATTACTATTAATGAACAGAATCTATTAAATTATACTCGAGAAACTTCTCGGGAGGTAAAATTGTTAGAATTTAAGGTTAATTTAAGCATTGTCATAAATAGATATCAATTACTATTAGAAGCCGTGGAAAACTTGGAAAATTCACTAGGCTTCTGTAAACTTAAAACTTTACACCCGTCAATTATTACAGGAAGTACCTTACTGCAGCATCTAAAAAATATAGAATCAGATCTCAATCAAAAACTACCAGTTGAGCCTATTTTTGAAAATTTACCGTTGTATGAAAACCTCCTTAGCATTGATTGTGCATTTAATACACATCAAATTTTATATTTCATTCATGTACCATTATTTAATAGTAAAATGTTCCCGCTAGTTAAATTACACCCTCTACCCTTTTTGTACAGTCACTTACACTTGCTTGTCACATTAAATTCACCGTCACTAATTCAAACCCAAGATGAAATTCTAGGATATGGCAGCTGTAAAAATATAAAAGAAGACATCTACTTATGCAGCGGAAAGTACCTAAAATCACCTGAATGTGAAACAAGCTTGTATCTCCACGCGGATGCTCGAAATTGCACAATTTTACCCATCTCACCTAAAACAAGTTTAGAACTAATACCGAATACTAATAAAATACTTGGATACCTTCCTGAACCATCCATCGTTACCACCACCTGCAATGGCTACGTTGAGCGATTCAAATATCAAGGACTGTACTTATTCACTCTAAATGGATGCGCAATTTCGGTCAAGAACTTCACTTGGAACCTCACATCAGTCTCCAGCAGCAAAATTGAACTTCCAGAAATTCAGAAGCTTCCAAATTTCAAACTCATTGAACCTATCTTAAAAAATATATATCTACCAGACGAAAATATTAAAGTTCCCACTCTACATCCAGTTGAAATCAACCTTGGCAATAACAGTTTAGAAGTGAAGATCATCATTGCTCTTGTTGCACTCATCGTTTTAATTTCGCTAATCGCATTTTACTTTTATAAATTTCCTCAGTTAAGAAGAAGAAGTGAAACAAACGGCAATTCAGACAATTTTGCCTTACCGAAATCAGTTTCACCCACAATATCAGGTTTAGCATCTCAGCCTACTACAATTTTAAGCCAAAACCCCACTTTTGACCCTGCAACTTTTAAATTTTCTTCAAATTAAAAAAAAAAAAAATTTAAATTGCAGTGCCCAATCTAATGGGGGAGGAGTAATATGCGTCACACTGATGCACTCTTTATCTTTTATCTATAAAAGTCCAAAGGGTGTATCACCGACAAACTAAACGCAAAGTCTGAATCATGATGTAATTCTAATATAAATCAATTCTAATATAATTATTTATATTAGAATTACGTCATATGAGATAGCAGATTGCAGGGTCCAACTATTAATTTTTGATGGGAACACGGATCACTCTGATCGGGCGGTTCCCATCGCGTGTTGCTGTCCTTTCTTTGTTCCAGAATTTCATTATATTACTTGTATTTTTTGTTCCTCAATATATATATTTCACTTATTTTTATATTGAAGTTCATTTTATTTATTAAAAACCTCTCTAAGTAATATTAACTTAAGAGAGAATATTACTCGCGCGGTGGCAACTTTTAAGCGTGCCCTAATAGGGCATGCTTTTTCGAATCGGTCTTGCCGGCCGGACCTACCTATTACAGCCACGCCATTTTCCATTTGATTTCATTAGTAGGTTTTTTGAGAATGACCGTTCATCGCCGTTTTTTGTGAACAGTTTAAATTTGGCACGTTTATTGACAATTTGCAAGGAATATAGTTTGGTTGCGGCTATCCTTAATTTATTTTTAATTATTTTTCTTTTCCTGTGAAGTGATTTTTATTCTGTTTATTTTTGCTGTCAAGATCGGGGGAAAATGCAATTATTGGGGAATCAAGAATCGTTCATAAAAGAACCGTTTAAAACCGAATTTTGGAATTGGTGTCTTCGCTAGTTCATTTCAAGCAATTGAAATACTGCTATTAATTGGCAGAAAAGAATCGTTCGTAATAATACAGCGCGAATCAGAATTGTGGAATTATAGGATCTGGCCGCCTGGCGTTTTAAGAGTGCTTCACGCTTCACTAGTTCATTTTAAGCAAATGGCGCCGCACCGAGAACACAACTCTCATCAGGGAAACAGCTGACTTCACTCCATCGACATTGTTATAACTAGATGAGACACTCCTCCGTTTGAAATATGTGTCCGTTTTATGCTCCTTACGGAGAACACTACTCACCGCGCGAAAACAGCTGACTTTACTCCATCGACCATTGATATATC
Source organism: Trialeurodes vaporariorum (assembly GCA_011764245.1). NCBI lineage: Eukaryota > Metazoa > Arthropoda > Insecta > Hemiptera > Aleyrodidae > Trialeurodes > Trialeurodes vaporariorum. The sequence goes on from VMOF01000035.1 coordinate 40,197,032, forward strand.
TAGGTGGGACACTCGCCCTCCGTTTGAAATAATGTGTCCGTTTTATGCCTCTTATTTATACTGTTTATTGATGAAGAGGGACTTCAACCGTAGTTCACAAGTTGGATTAGCTGTTATTCGAACGATACTTGTTATTCTCTATGGGTCAATCAAGCGTGTTATGAGCATTACTTTCCGATCGTTTGATCTATGTATTCATCAAATCTTCAGCATGTATTCAACATAACATGTGACTCATTCAACCGCCAAGGGCCTTTTACATTAGTTTAGTTTTCAGCCACCAAGGGTCTGTTATCATTCAATACTTATTATCATTCAGCCATCAAGGGTCTGTTATCATTCAACCACGAAGGGTTGTTTTGTTTTTTAGCCATCAAGGGTCTGTTTTTTATATTTAGTTTATTAGTTAACAGTAGGTAATTTTTGGCTGTTGTTTTGATGCGTCCGCGTCCTGACGACAAATGAGCTGTAATAGAGAACATCCTTGCTGGTCTTCATATTAACCTGTTTAAAACCATGTGCTTTGAGGCAATTCCAAAGTGGGCATCATTACAGAGATAAATATACTCTTATTTCAAAGTTTGCTGCAGTTGTTCATTTTCTAGCTTCATTTTGGTTGGAACGTATTGGAACTACAGTCAATTATTGCCTGCTGTTGACTGATGAATGTGTGTTTTGCATGCACCAGACAAAACTTGGCTTTGTTTCCGGCAACGTGGGCCAATCACAGCCTTTTGTTGTGCTTACCACTCAACGGTAGGCAATGTTTATTGTTGCAGCCGGTGACTTCTGAACAAAAATGAGCGTTTTAAACTTTTGTGGACCAATTGCAGCCTTTCGTTGCCCTTACCACTCATTAGCAGGCAATGTTTACTGTCACAGTTTACTATTGAACAAAAATGAGTGTTTTAAACTTGCTTACTTTCTTAACATGGGATGCATGTATACGGTGCGCTGAGTCTCTATTTTTGTTTTTGCACCATTATTTGCCATAGCTTGATATTTACATGCCACTGGTTGGATGCAAGGTATGCTCTCCAATCATGGCTGGTATTTTGCTTCAACTAACCACAGATGCCGACATTCGTGTGTTGAATTTTATAAACGTCTGTGATTGGTATGTGGTTTTGAAAACTGTAAAAGGTTTTTTCTTGTGCATAATAGTCTCAAAAGAAAATGACTCCTAAGCATAGCAACAAAGGCACGCTTTTCCAACACATTAGTGTTGGAACCTGGCGACTTGTTTTTTTTTTTCGGGATCTCAACAGAACACCGCAAACATAGTCTATACGTTGACTGTTGAGGAAGTCGTTGAGATTTTTACCTAGTGAAACCGAAGCACCGAACATGCATCAGTCAACGTTTGAACCGTGTTGGATGGTACAACCGCATGCTCCCTGTGTTAATTCCTGTTGAGTCCCGAAAAATAAGTCAGCCACCGCGCGCACGGCTAGTGCGTGGTCTTTGGTACTAAAGTACACTCGATTGTTCGTGAATCACTGCTTCACATCCGAATCGATTATTTACATTTAATCAAACGGAGGGAAAACATTGTTCCCGTAGTGTGCAAGCAGTCACTGCCTCCTTCTAGACATGTAATGAAACGTGGGCTGAGCCGCTTGGTCGCAAGCTGAAAAAAGGAAAATCAAAAACAAAAACAATTTTTTCTGTACCGCAGATGAGTGGAAACAAGGCCATTTCTTTTCTTACCAATTTAACTTTAATGTCCATAAAGCGCATTATAATAGGAGGTTAACATGAAAAAACAACTAAAAAAGAGGCCCTCATAATGAACCAACACGCTAGGAAAGGGCTTGTAACATTGCGCTCGATTTATGAACTCGAGTTTGTTACCTCGATTCGCAGGTGTGAACCCGATATTTCACTTAACGCCCGCTGTCATCCAGGAAATTTTTTTTTTCTCTCTCTCTCTCTCTCTCTCTCTCTCTCTCTCTCTCTCTCTCCCTCTCTTTCTCTCTGGCTATTTGAATGCATGTGTTAAGGGGGGTGGAAAGCAGTGACTGCTACTAATCTGTCCTTATCAAACACATAATAGCGAAAGAGGGACAGATGACAGATTCCTGGATCCGCCGGTGCTTGTACTTTTGTACGAATGTGTATTGAATAGTAATTTGTGTCAATAAATTGAAAATCAATGGAGCAATGTGATTGAGCAATGTGATTACGCCGCTCGTTCCGTAGTAAAAGAGTCTTAACTCTTCTCGTTGTCCGAGTTTTTCGGGCGGACGATAGAGTCCTACGAGTCCCTTACAATCAACTTACATACGACGATAACTAAAGCATGATATGAGCCTCAAAGCTCCTGCGATACGATGAATTGACGGTGAAATATGCAATCTGACAACTTTGTATATTGTCCATTTAAACCCATTATTAAGATCGAACAATCGGCTTTCGGTATACACCTCCTACTTCGACCTCTCACACGGCTTTAAATGGAAAAAATTCATCGTTGTCAGATTGATGGACATTCGATGCACCACTTAATATATTGAATAGACCGTTTTAGTGAAAATTGATAAATCAAGCGATTGCCAGCTTTGGTTCGAAGCTAGCTCCGGTTTGTCAAATTGTCATACCAGACACCTGAACAACTGAAACTACGAGCCATAGAAACTTTTCACTATGCTCGGGAGAATTTGAATTGACAGTTCACAGTTACACGGTAGGATGGAAAAATTGTTTCCTTTGAGTCAAGAATACTTTTTTTTCTCTCTCTTTCTCTACCCTTTAGTGTTTCGAATAGCTGAGGCAGGTTTGACATCATACTAATATAATACGACTCACTCAATCCAAAGCAATTTTGAGCAGCGTCAGTTCGTTTGATGTGGCAACAGCGTGTTTTCTCTTTTTAAACATATATTTAAAATAATTAACTCGAGAAGAAGCAACCTGCTTCACTTAAAATCGATTTTTTACACGGAGTTTAATGATAAAAAGCATGCGGTTGCCAAGTGACATGTGCGAGTCCACTAATTTTGTCTTATATTGATTCTCAGAGAAAATTACGCAAAAATTACGTTTTACGCGCACGACGCACGCACTATGCTAGAAATTCACCCGTATAAAACGAATCAAAAAACAATCGCACTCGCAGATACCACTGGTGGATCCAGGAGAATGTCATTCTCTCTCACTCACTCACTCTCTCACTCTCTCTCTCTCTCTCTCTCTCTCTCTCTCTCTCTCTCTCTCTCTCTCTCTCTCTCTCTCTCTCTCTCTCTCACTCTTTCTCTGACCATTTGAATGCATGCGTTAGAAAAGCATAGAATAGGGGGCAAAAATCATGTGACTGATCCTATAATCTGTCCTTCTCTAACATACTCGTTCTAATGGGAAAAGAGAGAGAGGGACAAATTCCTAGATCCGCCAACAGCCGTGGCCGTTGCTTGCTATCCAGCCCTGCATTTATTGACTGCGGCAGGAGGATGGCAAACATCAAAAATGTCAAAGGAACCAACCAGTGTCGCCAGATCATAAAGGCAATAATAATCGTCATAAAAAAAAACATAAGAGGAAAGTCGTATCCTCGTCTGATCTGGCAACGCTGCAACGAACCAAGATCAAACAATTGAAAGCTTTGACTGTCCTCCAGTGATCTTATCGAGAACTGCATAGTGCATACAGGCATATGCCCTCTTAAAATGTCGCTCGAGACACCCCTCTCCCCCTCAAACTAGCCATGCCTCAGCTGAGGCAGGTCGCATCTCCCCCCCTCTCTCTCTCTCTCTCTCTTTCTACGCCACTAGGATAGATATGGTTCTATTTTCAACAAGTCTCGTAAAATTGTTGCACTGCGATTGCAGGGCTAGACACACACGTGTAAAATTATACAACTGTAGATGAAAGTTCGTGCTGTGCGAGGCCATAGACGGATCTATCAGGAATTAGTCTTTCTCTCTCTACTCCCATCCGAACGCGTGTGCTAGAACAGGAAGAGGACATAGGTGAAAGTCACGTGATGGCCTTTCTCTTCATCCTTCTCCAACGCATGTGTTGAAATGGCTAAAAAAAGAGACAGAAACAGAGAGAATGATTCCTAGATCCGCTTAAATGCGCGAGGCACGATGCGTAGCGTCCCAACGCACGAGACACCATTTTTCACTCTCGTGATCGTAAATCTGCAAGTTTCGGTCCATTGTGAGTCATGAAAATTCGAGCTTTTAACGACCTCGACTAACAATGGACGCGCGGAGGGGGTATAAAGACAAGGAAGAGAGTTTCAATGGAAATTAGGGTAGTTGGGAGGGGGGTCGTCAGGAGGGGGGTCATCGGGAGGGGGGACCAAAAAGACAGAGCGCGGGCGCGAAAATTAGTATCAAAACTGTTGATTATATATTTTATGGAAAATGTGGAGTGATGGAGGGGTGTGGTAGAAAGGGTAAAATGGGGGTGGCGAAGAGGGGGTTGGGGAAGTAGGGGGAGGAAGGATGTTAAACGCTTGTCTGGGAGCGAAAGGCTTCAGGCTGCGCGCGACGCGCGGTTGCGTGGCGTGCACCACGGTTGTCAGGTCAAGAGGGAAAAACTAGCTTACTTTATATTTGAACTCATCGAAAAGTAGGGCCGTTTTCTCGAGTAATCTACGGAAATTATTCAATCATTCGATTATCATTTTTATTCCTTTTCAATCCACTAAAAAAATCGATAAACCTCTCATCGTGGAGATGGGTGTTTATACACAGAAAAAAAAAGTAGAATGTGTCGTAGGCACGAATTTGGGTTCACCGGCCACAATTTGGATCAGTTTTTTACATGGGACCCAATCAGATTGTTTCGTTGACACAACCTGATTGTGTCCCATGCAAAAAACTGATCAAAATTGTGGCCTGTGAACCCAAATTCGTGCCTACGACACATTCTACTTTTTCCATGATATAGATAAGCTTGATACTTGATGGTTTCGGACAACTCTACCGTCAATAATGCCCACCAGATGATTCGTGAAAATACACTTTACGCTCGAAACTCACTGGCACTGTTGAGAGGTTCAAAAATTGTCTCGTAAAGAGAGGAAACTTTTAGAAAAAGGAGCGATAATTGCGCTGGAACGCAAATACCATTGGGACACATTTGATATTGACTTATTGAGTGGTAGGTTAATGGCCAATTGGCCGTATGCTAGCTGCCGTAACCGATAGAGAGGATTCTTAGGTTAGGGTTTAAGGGGTAATTTGTCTCTATTTTTTCCCCCCATGTATTTTGGTCGTCTTAAAATTGCCCCAAAATACATGGAAAAGAATAAGGACAAGTTATTACATCTTGGCTTTAACCTTCGAATCTTTCATGTCGGTTATACGCAGCTTATATGACGGCCAATTGGCCATTAGACTGCCTCTGCCACTCTTATGGCCAATGGGGCTATTGCACACTTTTGCTATAAGCGATTTAATAGTTGATTGAGGCGTAAAAACCTCAAAAAATAACGATGGCGGCACTAAAAACTTCCAAAATCCACTCCTAAACTCAATAAACGCAGTTATTTGCGGGAGCGTAATGGTGGCCGAAGGCACTAACAATGGGAGATTCCCATCTAACAATTCTGAAACTCCATCAAGAAGTGACCAATAAGAGACTACTTTCATTTGACACCGGTGTCACTTGGTGTTGCGGCACCATTCATCGGATGTGGATCATCACTCTGATGACTAATTACTCTGTGAATCACCCTTGTCAGCATAGAAAGAGTGACGAAATTAAGATAGGAATCTCCCATTGTTAGTGCCTTCGGCCACCATTACGCTCGCGCAAACAACTGCGTTTATTGGGTTTAAGAGTGGATTTTGGAAGTTTTTAGTGCCGCCATCGTTATTTTTTGAGATTTTTACGCCATAATCGACTATTAAATCGCTTATAGCAAAAGTGTGCAATAGCCCCATTGGCCATTAGACTGCCTCTGCCACTCTTGATAAATGCATCGCTGGTTGCATTTGCCACTTTCTCCGTGATGGATCTTATTCTTGGCCGGAACATACAAGTGACAAATGGGTCAGTTGCGAGCTTTAGCCACAAGCCTCACAGCTAATTTCGATTACAAATTACACTGGGAAGTCATGCAAAAATAACGATCGGTGTATCCTGAATGTGACCAGAACTCTACCATGAATTCAAGAATAACAAACGAAGTCGATTTCTACTTCAGCCCTTTAACTTTCGTCTTTGGACACTACTTGAAGGCAGATTCAAGTTGAACGTTTTAGTAGACCTACGATGTAGATATGTAGATCCTACATACTGCATAGCATCCGTGCAACGGTTACAGCAGCAAAAGAGTGAATTTTAGTTCTCAGTTTGTGGATTTTAGAATAATTCCTAGAGAATTTAAGAGCGTTTGTCGTTATTTTTGCAACAGTTTATACATTATTTTCTATAGATCTGTTTCAACTTTAATGACCACGTTAGTTCAAGAGAACACCACTCCTCCGTTTATACAGGGCAGATAGTTAACTGTTCGTACTCGGAGGTTTTGGAATTGCCTATCCTACGAATTGAAGGCTCCCGACGAGACCTTATTTTGTCGTGTTTTCATCTAGTATACTCGGGCTTGGCCCATAAGGAGTTAAGTAGGGTTGTTTTCTTTGTATAACTTCGTGAAAATCACATTGGAAGCATTCAAAGTCTCAAAATCTTCTTACAAACTTAATAAATGCGTTTAACCAAATTCAAATATGGCGGTCGAATGAGCCGGTCACAATGGAGGAATCCCGTCTAATTGCAGCTTTCTCTATATGGTGTGATGAATATGAGCGAGCCGCATTGGGGAAGTCCCATCTAATCGCAACTTTTTATGCTGAGAGAGGTGATTCATCATAGAGAAAGTTGCAATTATACGGAATTCCTCCAATTTGACCCGCTCATTTGTCCACCATGAGGTACAAGCAGAGCCATAAGTCCTGCGTTGACGATTCGACGCAACCAGCATTACACGTAAAATTAGCTCTTTCTAATCTTTCTTTTCTTTTGCGTTCTTTTGCTTTTTCAAGACCGAGAGAGGTTCAGGCTACGCGTAGAGCGGGTTCGGTCAAATCTTCAACGCAGGACTAATGGCTCTGCTTGTACAATAATACTATTTATCTGCGGACAGAGTATACTCTTTTGCTCAACCGATGGAGAAACCATCGATGGTGCTCGAAATTTCCTGTGTTACTCATGACTAGGCAACCATGAACTGGTAAAATCACCGATGCATTATGGGTAGACTGTAGAATGCCATTCAATAAAGGCAAAACGACCAAGGGCGGATCCAGCAACATGGCAACCATGTATTCTTCCCATTTGAACGTATGAGGAAGAATCGATTCTCGAGGGGGCCATGGCCCCTTGACTAATCGATTGTTTCTCACGCATTCAAATGGGAAGAATACACAGTTGCCAGATCGCTGGATCCGCCCATGAAAACGGCAGCACTACTGGGTCATTATGACAAATCTGAGACTCTGTTTTGTAGCATATTTTAACCATCTACTGAACGTTTTTGCTTACGATAGTTTTTCCTTCGGAATTTTCTGTGCATATCTCATTACTATTTTATCTACTTTGATTCAGAGCATGGTCGCCAATCAATATAAAGATTTTATTTTCTAATGTTACGTTGCATTGATTTAAATAGTTTATTAAGGCAGTGGCGTCGCGTGCAATCTGTCAACACTGCAATTCGTCCATTTAAACTCATGCAAAATATCAATTAGCTATGGAGTGCAGTGCACTGAGGATTCCCTGTAGTTTGACCTAATGGACAATGTGCAGCGTTGCCAGATTGCACGCGACGCCACTAATTATATAGGATTTATACGCACAGGCCTATGTTGCGTACTTTTGCTACAACAATACAGAGCCTTAATTTTCACGTAAAATTCAGCAGAAATAACGATGCGCACATTGAAAACGTTCAAAAACCACTCATTAACTCAGGAAATCACTTCAATTTCAAACAGCCCGTGCTACAATGGACACTATTTGCGCTGGTATACTACTTAGACGGAACTACCGATGTAAACAACATTATAACAACAAAATGATGGAATTTCCTTCTAAATATATATGAAATATTTGCTGCGTTTGCTGTCTGGTCTTATCTGACTTATTAAAGATTACAAAATAATAGATACAAGAAATTTACGCACCTAAACAAAACATTCAAATGTTTGTAACTTATGTTGTTGATTTTTAGATAAACGCGGTGGTTCCGTCTATGTATTTGTAATTCGGTGCTAATAGTGTCTATTGTAGCGCGGATTGTTATTGAAGCGGAATTGATTCCCTGATTTAATGAGTGGATTTTGAAAGTATTTAATTAGCGTATCGTTCTTTTCGCCAAATTTTGCGTTAGAATCAATGTGTCATATTGCTGCAGCCAAAGTATGCAGCAGACCCATTTGGCATTGTGGTAGGCATGCTTCCGAGGCTTTTCTCCTTCGATACGGCAACAGTGGTAGCGTGCGCTGCGCGTTGCGCGAAAGTGTGAGAAATGTGCCTGCGCGTGCCTTGCCCGCCCGCGAGAGTACAAAATGGGAAAGTTTAAGAAATAAATTCATTCGCCACGACCTTCGGTTCAGATTTTAGATTTTGAATTTCTCGGAAAACTCAATAACATTTTAGCTTTGTTGTTGTTTTTGTTGCTAATAAAGTTAAGGTTCCAAAATAGAGTTTATATTTAAAGCTTTTACAATCCAATTTGTAGAATCTGTCTCACTCTCTCACTCTTCTCCGCTCCTTTAACTGTCTCTCTCTCTTTCCATCTCTGCCTCTCTTACTGTTCCTATACCTTGCCTCTTTCTCTCTTCATGTGCTCTTCTCCTATATTACTTTTTCACTTTCTTCTCAATTTACCACATCTCTCTCCTCCTCTCTTCCTATTTCTCTTTATCTCTCTTCCTTTCTCCGTTGACTCTCTGTCTTTCTTCCTAAATCCTCCCTTTCCCTATCTGCCCGTAACTTGCTTTCATCTTTTATTTGATCCATTTCCATCTCATACTCCGTCCCTCACTCTAAATTATTTTCTCTACTATATTCCTGCACCCGCAATGACGTCACCATCGAGAAACTTCAGCGTATGCAGATTGCAGATGCAACTTGATGTCGCCGAAAGGCATGGGTCCCAAATCTCCTGCATATGAAACGCACACTCTGAAAACTCTGACATGTTTTGCGAGTTCGAGTTCTTGATTAACATTTGAGGTTGTGGCAAAACCACGATTGGCTTAAAAAAAAAAAAAAAAAACAACGTGAAATTGGGTCTGAGTGACGCGAAGACTAAATGTTGATCGATCCTTTTTTTTCTTTTTTTTCTTTATTCCCCCCCCCCCCCCCCAGTTTCGATAACTACTTTTGAAGCTATTTACATTATGATTCACATAGGACACCGTCACTCAACCAATGGGGGCTCCATAATTTGCCCCCTTTTTCTGAATAATCAAAGCTTATAATAATATTATAGAGCATAAAATCGTCAATCGATAGTCTTAGCTATCAGTTTAAGGAAAAAAGTGAACGATCAGCTTGCATGGTATAAAATCTTGCAAGCTTCTGTTACATGTGATTGAAGAGTTGATTCTTGTACAAAAACCTGTAAAAATGACGACGAGTAACACTAAAAAATTCACATAATTCATTCTCAGGATTGGGCTTAATGGCGGAGCTGCGCAGGTATCATGGGATATTCCCATCTAATTCGAGACTTAGCTTTGTGTTTTCATAGAGAAAGTGATAAATTAGACAGGAATCTCCCATGATACCTGCGTAGCTCAGCCAATTCGTTCTTGCCGCGCCGTTACAGCTGTTTTCTGAGTTCATTACTGAGTTTTAGACTTTTTTAGAGTGGTATTCGTGATTTTTTGTTGGTTTTCACATCATATTGAGCTATTCAGCAAACGTTAGCAAGAGCCCCATTCGGCATTTTCGTAAAGGGCCCTTTTCTCGAAGATCCCATCTCAACTGGAAAAAATTGAAAGCATCTCCGTTGAGGTTCAAGAAAACAGCTTGAATTTGCAAGATCGAGCCGGAAGCCAAAAGGGTTCACATGTGAATGTCGAGTGTATGTGTGCTAGACCAAAAAGATTATTAGCATTAGCCTAAACCATTCCATAGCGTTCCTGGGCAAGAGAAACCTTCCAAGTATAACTAAATGTAACTTTCACCATCGAACATAAAGAAGGAGCGGTTGTATAAACAAAAAAAGAAAAATAAATATCCTCTACCAACATGAGTAATTATCGATCGCTACATGCGGATAGATAAAAAGCTGCCGGCATGCTCTTTTATTTATTGATACGTATTTATTTTAATTTGCTTTACACACTATTCTCTCTCTCTCTCTCTCTCTCTCCCCCCTCTCTCTCTCTCCCCCTCTCTCTCTCTCACTCTCTCTCTCTCTCTCTCTCTCTCTCCTTCTTGACATTTGCTCTCACTTCAGATCATTTTGATTTATCTCTTTGATATGATCTTGCATAATCGCGTGATTAAATTGGATCGAGGAAAAATGCATCCAGCTTACTAATCAGTCGTTTTGATCTCAGAGATCATACAAAGATGACGATCGTCCATACTCCACGCAGACGTCGCCATTTAATAGTCGCGTGGGAACTTTATATATTAATGGGCTTATATATATATACAGAACTTGCAGTTCGTCAAGCTTCATGAATAAATGCAGAACGAATGAACGAATATCATTTTCATTGATGCTCAGAGGTTTAGCGTTTAATTGGGAAACTTTGAATTTTGTCCATGCAAACCCATGAAAAAGATCGAAACATTGGGTGCGCGGTAAGTGCCCTCGAATTCGAATTTGAATAGACATAATGCATCGTCTCCAGATTGCAAGCTACGTCATTGTTGGTGAGTCATAAATCAAACGACTAGAAACTTAACGCGAGAGAAAAGTATACATGTGAGGAGACCATCCAAAGCAAGTACGTAATTTACTCAATTCAATGCCAAAGCGCGGCATTGGGAAAAACAAGATCTTTCATATGTACTGGCAAAGTGTGCTTTTAGTCAGCGTTGTATACTGTCCGTTATGTTCATTACAACCCATATTATGGAAGGTTGAATTCGAGGGTTCTCACTGCACACCTTATCGATAGATAAGTAAACGATTACAGAAGTTGTTAACATTTGCAAAGCAGTGTTTCGTGAGCGCCTTCAATTAGAGAGATAGGCGAAATTAACACCGCGGAGTAGGAATATTTAGCTACCCACCAAACTTGAGCTAGGCATAGCGTTCCCTGAGATAAAAATCTTTATCAAAAATATCTCAGCATGAGATTTGGAACCTGATTTCTTTCTGATCTCACGATGACCTTATGATGATCTCATGTTGATCTCAAGTTAATCTCATGTCGATCTCACGATGATCTCATGATAGTTTCACGATGAGTAGAAATCGGAGCTCAGTATGAGATCATCATGAAATCATAATGAGATCAATATGAAACCAGGTTCCAAATCTCATGCCGAGATTTTGATGATTTTTGATGATGATTTTTAGAGGGGTTGATTTTTTTTTTTTTAATGGTATCCTGTCGAGCCTTCGGTAGTAAAAGGATTATTGGAAAAGAAGAGTCGAGAAATATTTTAAGACTGTGAAGTAAGTATGGACCGGATTTGCTTCTAGACCCTTGAGAGCAGTGATAGTTTGATGTTCGTTGCTCCAGATAGACGCTCGCCGCCTTTTGACATATTTAGAGTCCAGTGGCGTAACGTGCAATTTGGCAACGTTACAGTTCGACCATTTAAAATCATGAAAAAGATCGAACTATTGCGGGTGTTCGGCACACCTCACATTCGACTTTTCAAATGGGTTTAAAGGGACCAAATAAAACGTTGCCGAATTTCACGCTACGCGACTGATTTAGACTGACTTTACGTGGAAGCGCAAGCGTAGTGTCCATTCTGCAACGTCGCAACGTTATACTGATGCAGTGATGCACTTGTTCCCCCCTTTTCTTTCCCTAATTTCCGTTTAGGCGGGGGTGGGTGAACGATCTTGTTCCCCCATGGCGACGCATTTAAATTAATTAATCGCTTCTGACAAATCACGAAGTAAATTGGGAGAAAGATGATCATAATTAATAGTCAACAAACATGTAAGCCATTGGATATATAGGAGGTCTAACTCAATTTGGCAACACTGCTTCAATAATATCGTTTCAATGTTTCCAGTAGTTGCTCGTGCAATTTGGCAACATAGGAATTCCTACTTTTAAAACTACATGAAATTATCAATTCTTGTGATATAATTTACCTCTCATCGAATCGAATTTTAATATGATTTTTTTCTCCCTCATGATCGAGATTAGTGTTAAACAGCAAGAAAATCCGACGAATATGGAAGATCATCGAATCAAAATGATGAATTAGTTTCGAATGAGTGGCTGCTCGTGCAACGTGGCAACAACGCATTTCTTCCATTTAGAATCTATGTACAATAATCAATTCATGATGAGGAGATCTGCCTCGGGTTTAGTTCCAAGTTTCGCCGTAGTTCAATTAATTGCCGAAATTGGAAACGGAAATTGGAAACTATAATTTCAACTTTATTTCACATTTATTTTACAAATAATTTGACACACAGCTTCCCATGGGCGGATCCAGCAATTTGGCGACCATGAATTCAACCTGTTTGAACTTATGAAAAACAATCGATTCTTGAGGGAGCCATGACCCTTTTACTGATCGATTGTTTCTCATGCATTCAAATGGGAATGATACGGAGTTCCCAGATTGCTGGATCCGCTTATACAGCTTCTCAAAGCACTTCCCGAGTTTCCTTGGTAGTGAATTCTTGAAAATAATGAAGCATTACCTTCAATTTGGGGCGTTAATCACACCGCGGCAAAACTTGAAACTAAAACGCTGAGGAATCACCCTGAGTAGCAAAAAAGCATGGTTGCCAGATTGCACGAGTCCAACGAGTCACCGCTGACTCGAAATTATTTATAGGTTGAACTTCTAAATCGTTTACTTTTAGTTATAGACGTAAAATACTCGTTGAAAAATCGAGCGACATAAAGAATTAGAACGGACCGTAAATATGTTTACATTACATGACGCAACTCAACAGCTGAATTGACGAGGAAATGGAACGGGAGCCAATTTCAGTAATTGAACTGCCAAACATCAAATTCTTACCTGTTATTATTAGCCGTCAATATTTCTTCCTTGGCCTCAAACTGGCTTCAGAATTCACCGCTGAGATACAAGCAAAACCTTGAAAGTTGTATATATCGATAATTTCGAAGCTCCAAATCCAAACAATGATTCACTCGAAAGGTTCTTATTTAAAAAATAATGAAAAGGATTGAATCGCGACTGAATTACGATTCACTTGAAAACAAAAAATTATCAGAAATAAGAGTAAAACTACCAACGATTATTCCTCGATCTTTTTGGCTCGTTTGTATTCAAAACGTGACCTAGTGTAAATATTATTGAGTACGAAAAAAAGCACTTGAGATCAATTAGCGATCCGATCTTGAATCAGATGCAAACACTGTTGTATCAACAAAACAAAAACAAAAATCACACCACGTTCGAATTTTGATCAAAAAAGGAAACACAGCCGAGTATACTGAACACAATTCGGTTACCCACAATTTAAATACACCAAAAGACACTGTACTTTATTCAATCGAAAATTAAAAGACCGTGAGCACCGCAGTATTGTTTAAAAATACAAAAACACTGATACTGAGAGAGGATTTTTGAACCTTATCGGAAACTGTGTCACACAGTCACAAAATTCTTAACGAACTCGAACTCCAAACCGCACTTTGAGGTTATCGAATAACAAAACACGAACACTCCGTTATTGAAACGAGGAGAAGAAGAATGAAATCACTGCGAAAACACAGTGTTTCAGCGCTGAAGAGATGCCTGCCGATCGCGCACTTTATAACATTCACAAACGAAAATCCAACGAAACCACGACGAAATGGAGAAATTGGATAGGGATGGAGAGAGAAATGAGCGAGGAAAGTAAAATTGAGAGGAGCGGAAGAATGATAGGTACGTGTTGTCCGTAGCGGAAGGTTGAAAATCCTTGAATCCTTGAATCACGGCTAAGACTGGCTAGAAGGAAAGAAAGAAAGAGGAGGAGGAGGATGGACTGTGATACTAAGATCGTGGAGGTAGTGGTAGGTTCCACTGAAAACACATCAGATCAGTGAAGATGGATAAAACGAAAACACTAACTTCTAGAATAGATAAACAACGGCCATGGACATGAAACGCGGGGAACAACCTGACCATGCAAGATGAAGAAATAGATGCTCTTTTCGGGGTGGGAATGCGGCTGATGGTGAATGCGGTGTGTGGGGAGGGGGTGATAAGGGGAGCCGCGGAGGGAGGGGGGACGTGGAACAGGTGTTGCGGAGAAGGAGTGTGGAGCGTGCCCCCGGGCGATAGGAAGGTATATACATACATATAGACCTTTTTACACCGTCCAATGAATGCTTATGCTTATGCTATGGAGCTGCTGCAGAGTGAACTGTGAAGAGCAGGAGTTATAGCAGGAGAGCGGCAAGCAGTGGTGTAGCGTGAAATTTGGCAACGTTGCAGGTCATCCATTTAAACCCATGAAAAAGATCGAACTATGCGGTGTTCGCTGAACACCTTCTCATTCGACCTTTTACATGGGTTTAAATGAAACGCAATGCAACGTTGCCAACTTGCACGCTACGCCACTGGCGCCAAGTCCCAGATCCCGCTTGTATTGCTGATTGCTTGCCCCTTCATCGCCGTAACGGGCAAGCACCCTCTTCAGCTCGACATTGACATTCATTGTCAGTGTAGCTTGATCGTGGTTTATTTCAAATTATGCTCTAGCGAGAATGGTCTGTATCAACGAAGTATATATAGCAATAGAGAGGCTGATACGCTGATACATATTTTAAGTCCTATTCCAAAGTGAGGCAGCATGGGCGATATGATTCTGGTTTGTTTGCCTCATATTTTTTAACCTTAAATCAGAATTGTAATCAATTCAGTGGAAAATAGTTTTAAATGAAAGTGCAAGTGATTTGGAGTGGCTATCTATAAGACACAGGCTATATTATAGACACAGAATTCGGACACAATAACTATCCAGCTGAGAAAAGTTTGCTCGTTTCTGTCACTCACTTGTCAATTTTTTTATCGTGCAAATCAGAAGCGAGGCGTGAAATTTGACAACTATGTACTTTCTCCATTTAAACTCACTGAAAGAATCGAATGCTTCGGTCATCGGCGATGACCAGATGTTTCGACCTTTCCAATGTGTTTTAAGGGGAACAAAGAAACGTTGCCAAATTTCACGCCTCGCCACTGGTGCAAACCCTTCCAAAAGAAACAGTCATATAGGTTTCCGTGTCCAGATCATAGCCGTAGCCAGGGTATTGCCTTTTTCTCTCTGGGCCCATTTGAATGCATGTGTTAGAAAAGGATGTTTATAAGGGCTGTCACGTTATTACACACCCTGTTTATGTCCTCTTCTAACTCATGTGTTCGAATGGACTAAGAGAGAGAAGTCCATTTGAACATGGTCCGAATCCTATGTCGTCCTATGGTCCAGATAGCCTAAAACACTTGCACTTTCGTTTAAAACCAATGAGCTATAAATTTAGAGTGGCACATCAAGGAACATTCCGCTGGTTCATTGTTGTCACCTAGGGCGCCGCCATCTTGCCGTAAAAATCGATTTTGAGGTTAAGTTTTGTAGGTTGTTTCCGGTCGTTTCGTAAACAAACTCGGGCATCGCCGGAAACGACCTACAAAATTTAACCTCAAACCTTGGAATCTGCCGTCCAAATTCCCGCCAAATTCCGAACGACCTACAAAATTTAACCTCAAACCTTGGAATCTGCCGTCCAAATTCCACTTTTTCCCGGGATTCCTTCTACCCTGTGTGGCACAAGGTGGACCAGCCCACTGCCACTCTAAAGTTATAGCTCATTGCTTAAAACGAATTTCAAGTGGATTTACTGTCAAAACTTTCTTATAAAGGTTGAAAAAATGATGCAAAAAACCGACCCTGCGTGTGAAAATATCCATAAGAGATTTCCAGCATGGCTGCCTCCTTGAAGTTTCAAAATCAGGTCCATTAATCCTCTCTATTGCTAAAGCTCGTTGAGCTTATAATCAACGAGGTTTACCAATATCGAGAGGATTTATGGGACGTGATTTTGAAACACCAAAGAGGTATAGCCATGATGGAAATCACTTATGGATATTTTCACACGCAGGGTCGGTTTTTTTGCATCATTTTTTCTAACCTTAAATCAAAGATTGTAATTCATTCAGTGAAAATTGGTTTTAAACGAAAGTGCAAGTGTTTTAGAGTGGCTATCTGGACACATAAATTGACATGACTGCATTTACTTTGGAAGGATTTGCACGATAGAGAAACTGACACATGACACATGACACATGGCAGAAACAAGCAAAATTTGCTAACCTAACCTACAAAATGTTTACAGTTTCTCCCACCCGCACCAAGGTTATAGATTAAAGAGGTATGCTCATCTGACTTCGCGCCTCAAAGTCAGTGGCGCGAAGTTCAAAATCCAGATCCAAGATGGCCGACAAAAGCAGAAAACATTGTATACTCTTTCCAGAAAACATTGGGCTCCCTCTCCAGAAAAGCAGAAAATATCCCGATGATTTCTGGAAAGAGTATACAATGTTTTCTGCTTTTGTCGGCCATCTTGGATCTGGATTTGAACTTCGCGCTACTGATTTTGAGGCGCGAAGTCAGATGAGCATACCTCTTTAATCTATAACCTTGCACACGCACCGCAATTCTCATATCGAACGCTTTCTGCATGCCCATGCACGATACCTTGGGGAAGATAGTGATAGTGATACTACTCGCTCCATTGACCTAACGCGGTACGCGTTACTTACCACCGTGCAGGTTGTGCAAACTCTCACTAAAAAGGTGGTATGAATGTCATATCGCTGAGCTGGAAAGGGATAAACAGTCTTGAGATGTATCAAGATTACAATTATCAGCTTCATTAACAATTACTTTTGTTATTCGTTAAACACCGAGGTAGAGCTCCTTTGTGCAGAGAATTAAGACGATAGGGTGGTCAACCTTTAATTGGTTAACAAGCTTTAGAGTCTATGGGCGCCGCCATTGGATGCGTTTTTGCACATTTGTTTGCATTCTCACCAGAGGTTCCACGGTGTTTTACGGATAAAGGAGTTAGTTGTCGATGAAGCTGTTAATTTTAATCATGATGCGTCTCAAGAATGTTCATAATGCTCAAAAGAATCTTTCAAAATCGTAAACAGGTTTTGATCAGCAAAGGCAGCGGAAGATTACACCCTTGGAAACTCTACGGCACCGTAATCTTTGCCATGGACCAACGGGGCAACGGCCAAGAAATGTAAACAAACAATAATTTTTTGGGAAAATTTTCAAAATAGCAACTAATGGCGGCTCTCATGATGTCACTTCACTGAAAAAAAAAGCTTTGGACAGGGGAAACAAAGTCTGCGATGAATTATAGTTGCTGGGCGTCCTTTGGGTGGAGGGACTTAAATCTTCGGACAGAGCAACCAAAGTCTTCGGACGAGGGCAGACTTTGGTTCCCCTGCCCAAACCTTTTTGTAGTGTTGTCTTAACCCTCTCGTAGATTCCCTTATTGATGGAAATATTGTATAGGGAGTACCGACATGAGCTCAAGGAGTTATGATTGGTCGTTGGTTTTAGGCTTGCACGGAGGTGAGCAGGAGTCGACGACATCGAAGACCCCACACAAAAGAGTCGATGAGTAGAGGAACGTATGGGAACGGACCGGAATGCCGGCAAATCCGCCTGTCCTCCACTGGTCCACTGTCGAATTTAACCTTCGAATGCGTTCACGCGGTCAACTCTTCTCAAATGCACATGAAGCATCGTCGTGTCAGTACTCCCTGTACAATATTTCCATCAAGGGACTCTATCCTCTAACTGCTAGGCTATGAAGACAAATCAATGCTCACTCGCTCAAATTGAGTGGGTAGTTAAATATTCCTACTCCACGGTACTGATTTTGCATACACAATTAATTGAAGGCGCTAGAGAAAAAATTACACTTTTTTAAACAATGAACTATGGAGCTCTTGCAAAGTTTTGCTGTAGACAAATGGCCTATCAATTCTGACTGAATAAAAAACTGACATTGTGTGAGGTACTAATTGCAGAAACGAATAAACTCGGGCGTGGTACTGAAAGGGTTGTAAAATGAAGGTCTCACCGTTGGTGAGCATGTAAACTAATGTGCGAATCGCGTCTATGCTGTATTAGCCGATCTCCTCCATCTTTTCCCATTTGAATGCATGTGTTGGTAAAGGATAGAAGAGGGGGCGATAATCACGTGACTGCCCCTTATTTGTCCTTTTCTAACACACACGTTCTAATGGGAGAAGAGAGAAAAGGGTAGATTCCAGGATCCGCCAATGCTATGCTGACGGCTCTCGTGCAGCCTAAAACTCGTTGACCAATCAGAGATTGTCTACCCTCTTGTCGTAACTCTCTTCATGATAAGGACTCTTCGCTGCTTCCAGTGACCAACGAGCTGTAATCAAGCGCACATTCCGACCACCGGGATGGAGCAAAATCTCAAAGCTCATTACAAATCAATGCTCACTCGCTCAAATTGAGTGGGTAGTTAAATATTCCTACTCCACGGTACTGATTTTGCATACACAATTAATTGAAGGCGCTAGAGAAAAAAATTACATTTTTTTAAACAATGAACTATGGAGCTCTTGCAAGGTTTTGCTGTAGACAAATGGCCTATCAATTCTGATGTAAAATGTTGCGAAAACAACGATGAGACCATTAAAAAAGTCTAAAACTTACGCCTCGCAGAGAAAACTTAACTTGGAATTTCGGGTGACCACCCTTGCATATTTGCACCAACCTCGATTCGGACCCCAAATAAAAGAACAGGACATGAAATTAAGTGCCGTCTTCCTCGTTTATTACGCAACGTAGAACTTTTCTGTAGCTATCACCGTGCTCTTAGTGACAAAATGTGTGTAAATGGACCTTTAATTCCTTCAAATTTACTTTTTGAAAGCAAATTCATTGATCTCATTGTTCAAATTCGTAGGTTATGTTCTTTTGTTTTGGGTCCAAATCCGAGGTTGGTGCATACATGCAAGGGTGGTCACCCCAAATTTCAAGTCAAGTTTTCTCTGCGAGGAGTGAGTTTTAGACTTTTTTAATGGTCTCTTCGTTATTTTCGCAGAATTTTACATGGGAATGGATACTCCATTTGCCCACAGAAAAACTGTGCAAGAGCTCTTTTTGGAGTCTCTCTTATAAAATGTAAATAAAAATCTGACATTGTGTGAGGTACTAATTGCAGAAACGAATAAACTCGGGCGTGGTACTGGAAGGGTTGTAAAATAAAGGTCTCACCGTTGGTGAGAATGTAAACTAATGTGCGAATCGCGTCTATGCTGTATTAGCCGATCTCCTCCATCTTTTCCCATTTGAATGCATGTGTTAGTAAAGGATAAAGGAGGTGGCGATAATCACGTGACTGCCCCTTATTTGTCCTTTTCTAACACACACGTTCTAATGGGAGAAGAGAGAGAAGGGTAGATTCCAGGATCCGCCAATGCTATGCTGACGGCTCTCGTGCAGCCTAAAACTCGTTGACCAATCAGAGATTGTCTACCCTCTTGTCGTAACTCTCTTCATGATAAGGACTCCTCGCTGCTTCCAGTGACCAACGAGCTGTAATCAAGCGCACATTCCGACCACCGGGATGGAGCAAAATCTCAAAGCTCATTACAAAATTAGCGAGCAGGTTGAACAACGCCAACCAACGTCCGCCTCCGTGCGATCGGCATGCACGGCGGGCGGTATATGCGGCGCGGCGCGCGGCAATGCAGCGAGAGGATGACTTTTTCGCCCCTAATCCGGATCGGAACTTGGAAGCTGCTTACTTATACAGCCGCAGCCAGCCGCAAGCAGCAAGCGGATGGAACAGTGAGCATCGCGCGGCATGTGCCTTGTGCATTCAGCGGTTCATGGTTCATATTCGTGTCCTCCCCAGTCCCCCCGCGCGAAAATTACCGTCGGCGACAGGTCCCGCGTGACGCGTGTGTGGTGAGTGCGTATACTATACGTGTACGATACGTTTCAATCATTCATGAACAGATGAGGAATTCCGATCCTCAGAACACTAAGCGCTCACACACCTACCTCTCCTTCATTCGTTACCATAAAAAGAGGAAAGGTGATTTTTTTTTATTTCTTTGAAAAATGTGCTAATTTGAGCCATATATAGCATCGGTGTTTGATGCCAATGCGTCATTTATTTTAATATCGTTTAATGATACAATCCAAATGAGAACTCTTATAAGAGCAAATGGAAACCTTTTTTCGGTGTCTATTCAAACTGACGACCATATCTTTGTCTCTGTCTTTCGCATAGTCATAGGCGGATACTTTCTCTTTCTCTCTCTCTCTCACCTCGAAACTAAAGAAAGAGGGTAGGCCCCTGTCCAGTGGCGGATCCAGGTGGCACAGGGGCACGGCCTCCCTTGAAGCCTCAAATTTTAACAGAAAATAGCCCAAAATTTCCTTTCGCAACGCTTCAAATTTAAAAATTTGTAGGCTTGTCCCTCCCCCCTCTAGAAAAATTTTATGGGTCTTCTACTGCCCCCAGTGGCGTCGCGTGAAATTTGGCATCAATGTATTCTATCCATTTAAACTCATGGAAAATATCGAATTCAGGGGGTGCACAGTGCACAAGGAAAATTCGATATATTTAATGAGTTTAAATGGAGCAGTTGCATTGTTTCAAGATGGCACGCGACGCCACTGACTGCCCCTGTCCTTACGAGAGGCTTCACGTAACTAATTAATACAACAAAGTTGCCTCTTCTCATATCTTTTTGCCCAAAAGTAACGGGATCATGTAAATAATTCTAGCCACCACCTACAAGCAACTCTTATTACTTTTATTCGAGTCCAGAATCATGCGTTTTAAAACGAGTACGAATTTACAAAATGTTCCTGTTTGAACGTATGAAATTTTAACAGGTGATTGATTTTCCTGTAATGTTCATAATTCTTTTCTTGTGTAATTGACAACAAAAAAAATCTGCGGAAGTGCCGGGGGGGGGGGGTGGCGTCGAACCATCGGTGGCCCTTCCTACCTCCGGGCCTGCCTGCGGACCTTTGAGTATTGCTATTTCTTTCAAGCGTGAAACTGTTTTATGGTATTTTATTCTCTAAATATCATAGATAAGACTCGAGAAATTTCCAGCAACAAATTCCCCAAAAATGTCTCTGTGAGCGGTATTAGAACTGCGAGCAAGATATCAGTACGTAGGGGTCATATGAGAGCGTGAGAGATAGTTTAAAAACCTCAACAAACTTTTTCACCGCATATAACAGCATCACTAACCAGTGGCTGTTCGTGCAAATTGGCAACAACGCAGTCTCCCCATTAAAACTATGTAAAACAATCGATCTTCAGGAGGTAAAATTGCATCCTTAAGATATCGATACTTTTGCATAGATTTCAACAGCAAATGAGCATTAAGCATGGTAGCATGGTTGCCAAATTACACAAGCCATAATTGCCATTAACACTTGTGTATGCTTTCGTGCAAGGCAAGAATTAATTAAATTTGGCAACAAGCTGTAAATCCTTTCATCCCTATCAAAGCACTTACTGTGGGGAAGACTTTTCAGAAACAGTTTCCGTTTAATAAAGGCGCCGCATAACTACTCATTGGAAGATGGAATGAACAAAAATTTCCAATTTAGCTGTCAATTTTATTTACGTTTAATAATGGAAGTTAAAATTCTGCGTTTTGTTTTGGAGCTCTTGCGAGAAATTAGAGCTAGTGCGCCAGCAGAAGCAGGTAAGTGCAGTAAAAGTTAAAATTACTTTTTTTCATTTCTTATTATACTCAGCATGCACCCCCTCACAATTTTAGAGCGATGGAAAAGCCAAACTAAATTTACTAATGAAATTTGAAAGTGTATTTTCGGGGAGAAAACTAGAGGGAGAGGAAATAAGGATTGCCCCATAAACGCGAACTCGCGATAAAGAAGGAAAGGAGAAGGATAACGCTAATGAAAGACTTTTAAGATAATAAACTGAGTGAAATAGGTATGATGTTTTTAAGTCTTGAATTTTAATCTGAAATGGACTGAAAACGCTGAATCTTCATTAACACGAAGTCCTTTTAACTTTAATGCACTTCATAACTTTTCGTCTCCCTCTCTCCTTCTTCTCTCTATCTCTCTGTTCCTCATCCTCATCCTCATACCAAACCCCCCATGCACTACCTCTTTACGCTGGCCTTTACATTCGCAGCCACAACCTCGAACTTTTCTCACCCCCTCCTCCTCCACCTTGATTCTCCCACATATAACCCTTCCCTGAACTTCACGAGCTTCAGATTTTATTTTTCTCTTACAAATTTATTTCAACTCGTGTTCTTCCCTTCCAATTACACTCGGAATGGAAAGTGCAGTCATGTACGTTTCGAAAAAAGGTCCCTCTCTCTTCCTTGATTGTGAAAGCTTGTTTGGATGTATGGGTCAATTTTCGTGACAAAGTGTATGCTTGGACGCATCAACTTTTTTTTTCAAAATACGGATTTTCAAAAAATAGTATAGCATGAACCGAGTGATGTACGTACACCGGCAGTGGTCTGCGGGGAGGGACTTTAGGTGCTCGACTCCCCCCCCCCTAAATTTTTTGAGAGGAGGGCATGGAAAAGTGGGGGAAAAAGAAGACAAATAAAGTTAAGAAGCAAAGGAAAGCGAAAGAAACGGGAAAAAACAAAAAAAGGAAAGGAATAAGCACTAAGGAATTGACGTTTACATGACCAAACGATGAAAAAGAAACCCTACAAGTTCCCTCCTTCACTGAGAAACATTTCTCGTTGCCGTAACCGGACGTCTTAATAATACTTACTTAACCTGAATTCCTGTTATTTTAAATAGGAATTCCTCTTGCTGCTACAAGAGTTCCGGTCAAGTGTCGGGAATTCCTGCTGAAATAACAGAAATTCCTGTTGAAACAACAGGAATTCCGGTTAAGTAAGTAATTCTGCGGTTATCCGAACCACTCCTTTGAACCCCCCTCCAACGGTTACCGCCAAAAACCGTTCATGCTATGTTTTAACAAAGCTTCCTTAAAAGCTCACTCAAAAAATTACGATATCCCTCAATAGTAAAGGAAATATGTTTTATTATATGCAACTTAATATAGGTTTTATTCTTTAATTTTAAGAAGAAAATCGTCAGAAAATAAGTTCGACTGATCAATGTTCACTGTACAGTAAAGCTGTGTAGTAGATGTGTAGGTATAATACCTACACAAGACTAAAAGCTTTGCTAAACCAAAACAGCTTTTTTACGGTTGACAGTAATCGCACTGTTACACACTGCAACTATACCAATGAAAGAGCCCTTTTATTTAAGTCGTACTTACGCGTTTCATCAAAGTTGTAACAAAATGAGCTGAGAACAACTTTGATAATGATACTGTGTAGGAAAAAAGAGGAAAAAATTACAGGTAGGTATCCATACTAATTAGGTACTAACCAATAAGTTTCGTCCAACCTGGCTTTTTTTTTTCTCTCCTCTATTTATTTCTTTATTTCAAATCTTGAGCCCTCGTAATGGATTTCCATCTCGTTGAGCGGGGCTCAGAGCGCCGAGAGAAAGTTACCATTTAATTCTGTATTTTATTGTAAGTAAATTATTGTGACGGCATTGCTTCCAGTTAGGATCATTTCGCCTCTCGGCACAATTTTCTGCTCACTAAACAGGCCAATCTATGGGGACTCTCTCTCTCTCTCTCTCTCTCTCTCTCTCTCTCTCTCTCTCTCTCTCTCTCTCCATCTCTTTCCTCTCCCCTTAAATATTCTCTTTCTCTTTCTCGCTCTTCTCTGCGCTCCATAACATTCTTTCTCACGCTAGGTAGCGACCTACCTATATGTTACAATATTCTCTTCACAGTAATACTTATCTAGCCGTTTACCTCCTTATTACCATTTTTTGCAACTTTAAAAGTAATCCTCGGCAATTCTGATAAATCATCCCGAGTGTAAAATCATTCCGTGGAACCGACGGCGACGCGATGGTTGCCGGATTGACCGGTTTCGCTGCTGGACGGTGATTTACGGTTTGCCTTAACCCATTCAGTCACGTTCAGCGGACAATCAGCTAGTTCACCAAGTCTCGCAAAAAGTTTGCTAATTTTTGCTCACGGAATTTTGAGCGTTGATTCCAGAGAAATATGAGGCAAAAATTAAGGTGTGTAAAAGGTAAGGTGTGTAAGGTGTATTAAGGTCTTTAAATGGGTCTGTTGCACACAGAAAAAAATTTCTGGTTGAAATTGCGGAACGTATTATTAATAATGGGGTAAAAAGAAATTCCTTTTAAAATAATAAGAATTCTTATTGATCCAACGATTCTTTCTTGTTATTCTTCTGAATCATCTGAACGTTCAACTCGACCAATGATAATTCTCGTTGAATCGATAATAATTCTTATTATTTTGAAAGGAATTTCTTTTTACCCCAATTTCTTAATACGTTCCGTAATTTCAATCAGAAATTTTTCTCCGTGCATACTTTTGCTACAACAAAATAGAACCTTGATTCTTATGTAAAATTCGGCGAAAATAACGATGCGCACATTAAAAACGTTCAAAATCCACTCATTAACTCAGGAAATCACTTCAATTTCAAACAGCCCGCGCTACACTAGACACTATTTACACCGGTATACTACTACATAGACGGAACCACCGTGCATAAGTAAACAACATCGTAACTACAAAATGATGGAATTCACTTCTAAATACATGAAATATTGGCTGCCTTTGCTGTCCGGTCTTTTTGGTTTATCAAAGATTACAAAATAATATAAGAAATGTACACATCTAAACGAAACATTCCAATGTTTGTAAGTTCTGTTCACGTTTACATAAACGAGATGGTTCCATCTTTGTAGTTATAAGTTGGTGATATAGTGTCTAGTGTAGCGCGGGTTGTTTATAAGATGGAAGGTATTTTCTGAGTTAATGAGTGGATTTTGAAAGTTTTTAATGTGCGCATCGTTATTTTCGCCGAATTTCACGTTAGAAACAATGTGTCATATTGATGTAGCAAAAATATGCAACAAACCCATTGAGGACTTTGCCGGAAGAAAGGACCACAAAACACCAGATGCGTCATTTCCTTTAAAATATCATATAAAATGGGTTCAGTGTTTTTAACTAAGAAATACCTGATGTTTCATGTGATCTTATTTAAAGTTGTTGAGATTGAACATCACCATTGTTTAAATTAAAAATAATGAAAACAAGAAACCGAAGTGATGTAGGATATTGACTTTTATTGTACTTAAGACGCCTTTCGGCTTTTAGCCATCATCAGAAGTATGTAACACGTGGAAAAAACATTGTGTTTTATTTTATTATTTATTTCTGACTACATTTTATAATTCGTTAAAATGTTATTTTTTAATTAGTTATGTTTTTTCCACGTGTTACATACTTCTGATGATGGCTAAAAGCCGAAAGGCGTCTTAAGTACAATAAAAGTCAATATCCTACATCACTTCGGTTTCTTGTTTTCATTATTTTTAATTTGATCTTATTTGATCCCATTGACTCCAATATTACCCATTATTGGCCAAGAAACCATGTGGTGTGTTATTCATTAAAAATCTTAATTTCATTTACATGCTGAGATTAAGGGAAAAAACACCGCCTGCAATTTTATGAGCCCTTTTTCCGTCAAAGTCCTGATCAGTGGCGTCGCGTGCCATCTGGCAACAATGCAACTGCTCCATTTAAACTCATTAAATATATCGAATTTTCCTTGTGCGCTGTGCACCCCCTGAATTCGATATTTTCCATGAATTTAAATGGATAGAATACACCGTTGCCAAATTTCACGCGACACTACTGGTTCTGTTATTGAACCATACTCTTAAATTCAAGAGCAACAAAGGAAAAGTCGCATCCCGATTCAGTGGTGGCTCGTGCAACGCGGCAACCAAACATTTTGCCATTTAAACCTATGCAAAAGTGTCGATTTCTTGGGGGTGCAATGAACCTCCTGAAAGATTGATTATTTGACAAAGATTTACACGGAGAGCATCTTTTGATGCCAAATTGCACGAGCTGCCACACTGAGAAAAATTTATTTTGGTTCCAAAAGGAATGTTGGTTGGCTCAAAAGAAATAAACTATAAAATATTGATTTATAAACTTTTCTTTTGGTATAATCAAGCATTCTTTTTTGTTCCAATTTTTTTTTTTTTTTTTTTTTTTTTTTTTTTTTTTTTATCAAACAATAATTTTTTTTTCATCCCAACAATAATTTTCTAATCTGCACCTCAAATAGCGCACTCTAATAATGGTTTCGGAAACTGTCATCAAGCCTCTCGCTAGAAGTCACTGTCCGCCGTAGAACTTGAACCCGAGTTTGTTTCCGTCGAGCTCATAACCAGTATTTTTCAATTGAGCCACCGCTCGACTTGAGACATCGGTCCAAAATTGTGCTGTATAAATCACGCTGCTAAAGGCCGACTGGCCGAATTACTCTGTGATAGGTGTAAAAGTAATTTGTTATTGTGGTAACAATGAGTTTTTGTTCCTACAAAGAAAACGTTTCTTTGGCCAGACTTCTTTTGGCGCAATAAAACCTTGTTTTAACCCTTCCAGTGCCGAGCAGTAGCGAGGCGTGAAATTTGGCAACGATGTACTTTCTCCATTTAAAGTTATTGAAAAAATCGAATGCATCGGTCATCGGCGATGACTAGACGTTCGACCTTTCTAATGTGTTTAAAGGGGGAAAAATAAATGTTGCCAAATTACACGCCTCGCCACTGGTGCCGAGTGATGAAAAAGTAGTTTCACAATTCTTAGACCTTTACTAATGAATCAAACAAATTTTTCTTTTATAATTTCATATGTTTCTCGATTTTTTTGAATTTTCATAAGAATCCATGTTAACAAACATCCTCTATAAGGGACTATATAGCGAAAGGGTTAAAACCAATAAATATTATTTTCTACACAAAAGGAAAACAGTCAAAAATAATTAATCATTCTTTTGGGGACAGATATGAGACTAATCCTCGTGACCACTAAAATTAATTGCTGTCGCAAAAAAATAAAAAAATAAATAAATAAATAAATAAATAAATAAATAAATAAATAAAAAATAATTGTTGATTCATTGAAACTTTGACCAAATAAACTTTTTTGTTTTGTTTTTGAGCCAAAAGGTGTGATTTCCCTCAGTGCACTCCTCTGATGCCAAAGCCTGATACCATTCTGATCCGTGTCATTCCAAATTGGATAGTATTTGCGTGACAAATTCAGAATGCTCGTCTTGGCGGATCACGAATATGACAAAAAAATGACATTTATGACATCTGTAACATTATGCCAACATCGTACAAGAACATCAGAATATTCCACCGAAAAGAAAAAGTCACCTGAACATAACCGAATATGAAATGTGGTTATATATCAACCGAGGAAATTTCTGGTACTTTTACCAAAATTCTGGTATTTGTTTCGCAGTATACCTGAAAATTTGATGTTCTGGTGACTGTGGCCAGTTTGAGTGATGTTCCAGGGGCGAGTTTTTCAATGCGGTAACGTTTAATTTTATCCATTAAAATCCAAGCAAATGGTCGAATTCCTCAGAGTTTCACAACACATCCAATACTTCGATCTATTTTGTTGATTCAAATGGACAAAATGCACGGATGTCAGATGGAACGCTACTTCACTGTATTGTTTTCGTTCCTTATTGTCAAGTATAGCTTCCGTAACCGAATGTTGCAGTTGTGTTCAGTCACTGCGTACACGAGTCGTGCCAAAAAATTTATTTAAAGTTCTCAGTTTTGGTAAAAGTATAAGAGTATCATTTTCGATGGACAAACAGTTAAAAAAATCCATTAAAAAAAGGGACCTTAAACTATGAGAAAAAACTTTTGTTTATTCTCCAAAGTGGGTAGTTAATAGAAATGTGACCCGATCTGTGAAAAGGGACCTTATCTTCCGGAACAAAATTTTTCAGGAGAGCGATTTTAAGTGAAAAAAGTCAAATATTCGAAAACGCTGTTTTGACGGACTTAAAGTAACTAGCAATGAGAATTAGTTCATTTTACTGACCACAGAACGCGCTACGGGTACTTGTTTGAGAGCATGTCAAAATTCAGAAAAGGGGCCTTAACTTCCTTATGCAATTTAACACGGGGAAGTTAAGGTCCCTTTTCTGTCAGCTGCCATAACTCGGTCAATTTTTGAGCTTTTGGGGTCAACTTTATGTCAAAATGCTCGTCTGAATGTCCTCTATGCAGTGGTCCTAATAGCTCAGTTTTCAGAATCCGGAAGATAAGGTCCCTTTTCACAGATCGGGTCACAAATGGGGTGAACGTAAGGGCAGCATATATAGATAGGGTGTTAAACCTTCGAGAGAAAATGCTGAGAAAATCGATCATTCAGGAACGGTAGAAGATCATTATAATCTCTTTTCGGCCAAACACCTCTTGGGTAAATAACTAGGCTTTTTTGGTGTGGAAATTAGGCGATTCCATTTATGTAAGATCAACAGTTTTACTCATTCATTGCTCAATAGATTCTTCTTTCCAACAGTGTAAAATGAACATTTAAAAGGAAATCTATGGTTTAGAAGAAGAAAATTAGGAATTTTCTTTGACATTCCACCAAGATTTTTTTTCCCGCTAGCAAAGGAAAATAACTGGTATCCAAGGCTCGAGTAAAAAACTTTATAAACATAGCTTTTTTTTTTTTTTTTTTATTGTACAATTTCACAATTAACAGATTCGTACATACAAATTTCAGACTTACTTACTAGTCTATACAATTTTGATTTTATCGTATCGGTGATACATAGTAACATCCACTTTTATCTATGATAAATAAATAAAATAAAAATAAAAATAAAAATAAAAACAAAATAAATAAAAATGAAAATAAATAAAATAAAATTCTATACAAAGGATAGGTATAAAAATAAAAATAAAAATAAAAATAAAAATAAAAATAAAAAGAAGTTAAATCTAAAAATAAACAAATAATTAAATAAATAGACAAAATAAAATGAACTAAATATAAAATGATTCAGTAAAAAGTGGGAAAAACTTAACAAGTATAGCTATTTACATTCATGCTGTTTGTTTTCTCATGAATTCTCACTTATCTAAGAGATGGTCTCTGGCGGTAAAAACAGGCCAAGGCGCGCTCTAAACTTTTATAAAATACGGGGTGGAGAGCTCGTGTGGCTTCCTTCTTTTTAGCCTTCTTACATCTCCACACCAATCCAGGAGCATAACCGCTTCCGGGTTTGGGTGGGCATGTAGTCTGTTTCATAATTGTTGTACATCCTAGAGATGTACGTTTCAATGCTTTCTATTCCGAGTTCAGCCCTAATATCACTGTTACTCTCATACCCCCGGGGCATTGGATTTTTGCCTCAAATTAGATTTTGCGTAATTTCTATCTGACGAATGTTGCTTTTAGCAGCGCACCCCCCATAGTTGGCAACCGTGGGCCCCTATTGGCCTTATCATGGATTTGTATAGTAAGAGTTTATTGTCGAGTTTTAATTTTGATTGGCGTCCGATTAGCCATAGCATTTGACGATTTTTGAGCTGGATTTGCTTTCTCTTTTTTAATATGGCTCTTTCCATCTTAGTTTCGAATCCATGATAAGGCCAAGATTTTTGGCCCTCATGGTGTGAGGAATGAGTTCACGATTGAAAACCCAAGGGGGTGTGAACATAGGACTTATTGGTAAAAAAAACCCTTTCTCAGATTTACTTGCTTTTAAATTTGCTGCGGTCGGATGAAGTCCATTCCTGAACTTTTTCCCAGACTTTCTTGTAACAGCGCGACTTTTTGGGGTCATTTTTGGGAGCAGGGGCAAGATACACTGTATCGTCCGCGAAGACTCCCAGTTTGCACCCTCTCCGCGCTTTTGGGATATCTGAGGTGAATAAGCTATATAACAAAGGTGAAAGCACTGAGCCTTGAGGTACCCCTGCGTTAATTGGCAAAAAATCCGAAATGGAGTCCTCAAACCTAACCCTGAAAAATCTATCGGATACATATGATTTTATTAACTATAAACATAGCTGTAAGATTTACATAGGATAAAATATAGACGATATTCTGAGGAACCTGAACGTACGATTTCCCGAGGGTTTTCATGTTATACTTTGATGGTTACAAGCCCAATGTATTGAACAGAACTTATCACTCTCAAAAGCGATTCAATAATCTCCTTCACTTTATTTCCATGATATAAAGAAATAACCAGGAGAATTTCACAGAATATTAGGAGATGTAACGGAGAGAGTAACGAACCTTACTTTTGGAAGTGTCCTCCAGCTTCCAATTAATTCAGTGCCACTTTGAAGCACTAAATATTCAAAAACTTACGACTGAAATTTTTACATTTACATTTATAATTGTGGGTTGGGCGGGCTGAAAAGGGGCGGGAATAAGGTGAAAGATATTACCTTGGTATTTCCCTCGGGCAATGATCGCTAACAGGAGTCATTGAAAGTCATGACAAGGAGAGAGTTCGAAAATATATCGTTTGCCGGGAGAGGAAAACCGGGAGAAGGGAAGACGGCAGAAGGGTGTGTATAGATAGAATCGCACGAAGAAAATTGTGTCGAGGAAGGAAAATGGTCTATCGTTGATATTTATTATCGCGGTGACCTAAATAGAGGATGAAATATTTCAACTCTCGGATCGCCAACGAAAAGGACGGAGAATGAGTAGAGAGAGAGAGAGAGAGCAAAGGAGAGAGAGAGAGAGAGAGAAGAGGAGGGAGAGAGAGAGAGAGAGTAAAGAGAGAGAGAGGAAAAGGGGAGAAAAGAGAGAGAGAGAGAGGGGGAGGAGAAGGGGAGGGAGAGGGAGAGAGAGAAGAGAGGGAGAGGGATAGGGAGAAGAGGGGGAGAAGGGAGAGAGAGAGGGAGAGAGAGGGAGAGAGAGAGAGTAAAGGAGAAAGAGAGAGAGAGAGGAGGGGGGGGAGAAGGGGGGAATTTAAGGAGAAAGGGGGAGGGGGAAGAGAGTAAAGGAGAGAGAGAGAGAGAGAGAGGAAAAGGGGAGAGGGAGAGGAAAAGAGAGAGAGGAGAGAGAGAGGAGGAAAAGAGGGGAGGAAAGGAGAGAGGGGGGAGAGAGAGAGAGAGAGAGGGGAGAAAAGAGGAGGGGAGGGGGGAGAGATAGGAGAGAGAAAAGGGAGAGGAGAGAGAGAGAGAGAGGGGAGAGGAGAGGGGAGAGAGAGGAAGGGGAGGGGAAGAAGGAGGGGAAAAGGGGGAGAGGGGAGGGGGGGGAAGAGGAAAAGAGAGAGAAAGGGGAAAGGGAGAGGGAGAGGGAGAGAGGGGGAGAGGAAAGGGGGAGGGAGAGAGAGAGGGGAGGAGAGGGAGAGGGGAGAGAGGGGGGGGAGGGAGGAGGGGGGGAGAAGAAAGGGGAGAGAGAGGGGGGAGGGGATAAGGGGGGAAAGGGGAGAGGGGGGAGAGAGGGGGGGAGAAGGGGGTGGGGAAAGGGAAAAAAGGGGGGGAGAGGGGGGAAAGGGGAGGGAAAGGGGGGGAAAGGGGGGGGGAAAGGGGAAGGGTGAAAAGAAAAAAAGAAGGAGAGGGATCTGACAATATTTCAAAACCATTGATATGAAATATATGTAATCAAATTAAAAAAGTAAGTCGTGGAATAAAATACGCAGAGCACTTATTAATTAAAAGAGTTTTACGAATTCCAGTTGAATATTAAATTAAAGCTGCTAAAATATTAAAAAACCAGAGAATTGTGGAGAGAAAAAGGAAGAAGAAGAAGAAAATAAAAAATGGAATGAAATATGAAAATATAAATGAACTGAAATTGAAGAATTAATGAAATATTTCGGATTCTCCGCTGGCTGCAAGTGAAGATGTGTTGAGGTCTGAGAGCTGAGGCTGTGAGGGGGCGAATCAATAAATACAAGCCATGAAAACTGTGTAACAACCAAGCCCCCCCGTCCCCCCATCACCCCATCACCCTCCCTCTCTGTTCGTGGCACTCACTCCTTTCCATGCGAAACAAGCTGAATGTCTTTCCACTCCAGAATATTATTCCTGAAATAGCTCATATATTAGCGGAATTGACCTACCACGGATCGATGTTGCCACACTCATAACACATCAATTTCAGTGTTGTCAGATTTCTGGTGAAAATCCGAATATTCAGCATTGTTTCGACTTAAAAGGAATGCATTCGGCCTGAAGCTGTAGATATTGTTGTTGGTAGCGCACGCAGAAAAAATTTCTTGTAAAAAAATGTGAGATTGTGGACTAAACAAAAAATTCTTTCAGAATTGCTAGAATTCTTAATGATTCTCACAATGGAGCTCTTGCAAACTTTTGCTACAAGCAAACAAATGGTCCATTCTGATGTAATGACCAGCGATAATCACTAAAGTTACACCGAAAAAGTCCAAAATTCAGTAATAAACTCACAAAACTGCTTTAACGGCAAGATCGTAATGGCGCTTCAACACAGGTATCATGGAAGATTCCTGTCTAATCTGTCACTTACTCTACGGAAACATAGAGATATGTCTCATTTTAGATACGAATCTCCCATGATATCTGCTTTGAACCGGCATTATGCCCAACTCTGAGAGTGAATTTAGTGATTTTTTAGTGTACTCGTCGTCATTTTTACACGTTTTTATGCAAGAATCAACTCTTCAATCCCCTACAGCAAAAGTTTGCAAGAGCCCCATTGAAATTATATTCCCTTCAGAATTTACCAGAATTTTTATAGATCCAATCTGCAAACGTTCTGACAATGGAGCTCTTGCAAACTTTTGCTACATGTGACATGCTACATGCTTGGTTGCTTGCATAAAAACCTGTAAAAATGACGACGAGAACACTAAAAAATTACAAAATTCACTATTAGAATCGAACTTAATGAAGGAGCTCTATCTGTAATTTGAGACATATCTATGTGTTTCCGCAGAGAAAGTGACAAATTGGATAGGAATCTCCCATGATACTTGCGTCTAGCTCCGCCATTATGATCTTGCCTTACAGCTGTTCTCTGATTTTATTACTGAATTTTAGACTTTTTTAGTGTGACTTTTGCTGATTTTTGCAATTCATTTGCTTGAAGCAAAAGTTTGCAAGGGCCTCCCATTCGCGAAAAAGAATCGTCGAGTCAATGGAAATTCGATTAATTTTAAAAATAGTTTCTTAATGGGATACATTTAGTAATTCGAATCGTAATTTAAACAGGGGTAATTATTCTCCATGCATGCGTGCAATCTGGCAACGCTGAATTTTATCGATTTAAACCCACGCTAGAGAAGGTGTTGAATGCATACCCAACAAAAAGTTCCCTATTCTCGATAAGTTTGACAGAATGCGACGTAGCTGTATTGTACGTTCCACCACTGCGCCGTAGATTTGGCACTACGCAGTTGAAATTGCAGCAAAATTTATCGTTTCAATAAGTTTCATCATTACTAGCTTTAGAGTCAGGCCAGAAGAAGAGTGAGGTAGCGAGGTGCCTGTGGCAGTTTGTTTTAAGTGTGTTACAATCAATTGAGTTCCATCTGGCAATGTTGCATTTTGTTCATTTAAACTCATGATGAAAACGGTTGAATTCGATGTTTTCCACAGTATGTCCACCGCAATGGTTCGATCTTTTTAATGAGTTTAAATGGCAAGATCGGAACGTTGCCAGATTATACATTGCCACCGGCGTTACATATTTTAGGCTTATTGATTAGTCAATGAACTATTCCAGTGATAACATCACATGCGAAGTTTTGGTGTATTTGCTTCATTCCAAACAATAAACTCCGGTCGTAGCTGGATGGCGCAAAATATAAGCAAATAATAGAATCTTCTGTTATTCAAAACAAAACGTGGGTCGTACTTTGAGAGTCGCTGATGCCGCAAAGCAATTTTCCTTCTGTAAGAATTTATTTGTAAAAAGTTTAAAATAAATTCATAAATGATTTTGAAACACAAAATTGCTCGAAGTTGGTTGTACAGCGTTCTTTCGGCCTGAAATTGAACCTGCAACTTAGAATTTATTGTTTTTTTTTTCCGTCTTTGGATTTATAAACTGCAATGTGACGTCACATTGAGATCAAGATCAGTCTTATTGCGTCTGATCTTATAGACCTGTTTCGTGATGACGTCTTGATCAAAATTGGTTCCAAACAAATGCTCCTTCTCACTCGCTCTCGTGGGATTATTACCCATAAGAAATCAGATCCAAATTTTCGCATGAAAATTCATGCTAGTAAACAACCAGTTTACTCAAATTTTATTCCACCATTAGATTCCACGTACCTGAAAGTATTTTTTCACTCCAACATACTTCAAGGAAAATCACACGTTAATTTACAATGACAGTGATATCGGAAGATGTCCTATGTTTTGTCCTTGTCTTACTCACGGTCTCTTATGGGCGTCTTACCGCCATAATGATCAATCATCCTAACCTTTCTTTGTATCGAAGCATGTTCGAGGTATAACACGTGGTGTGATGGTGCCGATGAGCCTATATCCTAGGATTCTGTGCCCATAAGAAGCTGTGAGTGGGACAAGGACAAAACATGGGACTTTCTTCGATATAACTGTGATTGTAAGTTAATAAGTGATGTTTCGAAAATGTTGTTGTAACGTCATTATATTTTAAGGTACGAGGAATCTAATGGTGTAGTAAAATCTGGGAGAACTGGTTGTTTACTAGCACGAATTTGCATTTGAAAATTTTGATCCTGTTTCTTATGGGAAATCCTGCGAGAGCGAGTGAGATGGAGCAATTGTTTGGAACCATTTTTTTTTGTGACGTCACACAAAACAGGTCTATTCCAGTGATGAAGCTTGCAATTTGGAAACGTCGCGGTTTGTCCCTTTATACTCATACAAATTTGATGGTGTTCTCCCAGTCCCCACGCCCAGTAGTTCGATATGTTATAAATGGATTTAAATAATGGACTAAAAACCAAGTTGCCACTACTATTTATGCAAAATGAATCTACGTAAAATTGCGTTTCATCGTGCCACTTATTGTTAGATAAGTCCTCTGCATCTGATACCTTTATTCAAAGGGCCAACAACGTGTCAAAAAATACCCCAACTTTAAAGTTGTATTATTATCTGTAGAGTCACAGTATACTAAAGAGGCTCACGAGGTATAACTTCTGATTATAGCTACTGGATTTAAGGCTGTCACGGAGCTCAAGGATGTGTTCTCTGAGCTGTTTCTCCACAAGATGACCCCCTTGGAGAGTTGGAGCGCCTCCTTCAAGAAGGCGTATTTCGTAATTAAAATTGGCCGGCTTTTAAGACTTCAAATTGGGGTTAAAAACATTTATCGTACTGTTTTAAATTTCTTACTTCTCTTCCTCTCTCTTCCTTACTTAAATTTTTTGCAGCAAAATTTGATTTTTCCAGGGAAATAACCGAAACCTCTTTGCCATCATTTTAAGCAATAGTGGATTTTTCATTTAAATAACTTTAGTAAAATAATGGGGCACTTGCAAACTTTGGCTATAGGGTATTAAAGAGTTGAGTCTTGCATAAAAACCTGTAAAAATGACGATTAGCACCCTAAAAAATCACGAAATTCACTATCAGAATCAGGTTTAATGGCGG
The DNA here is from genome assembly GCA_011764245.1 of Trialeurodes vaporariorum. Taxonomy (NCBI): domain Eukaryota; kingdom Metazoa; phylum Arthropoda; class Insecta; order Hemiptera; family Aleyrodidae; genus Trialeurodes; species Trialeurodes vaporariorum. The sequence goes on from VMOF01000035.1 coordinate 40,232,715, forward strand.
ATAGACGCAGGTATCATGGGAGATTCCTGACTAAATTGAGACATATCTCTGTGTTTCCGAAGAGAAAGTGGCATAATAGACAGGAATCTCTCATGATACCTGCGTCGAACCGCCAATTACCATCTTGCCGTAAGATGGTAATGGCGGTAAAACACACAGGCACATTACACCGTTATAGCAGTTATGTGAGTTTATTACTGACTTTTAAACTTTTTTATTGTGATTTTCGTGATTTTTGTTGGTCTTTACATAAGATTGGACTATTAATATGCTCATAGCAAACGTTTGCAAGAGCCCCATTGATTGTACCGCAGTATCGATAGTTTATTTACCTATACTTAAATTGAGGAAAATCACTGTTGGCGAATTGCACGTTCCGCCTTTGCATTCCATTGAATTAACCCCAAAAATTAGAGGTAAATATTTTCCACCCCTTTAGAACTATCCTTTCAAATCATGACTATGCGAACTAGATTTCGGAATGGGGGTCAACCAATCGATTTTTCGCCAGTTTTTCTGATTTGTCGAATGAATTGTGTGTTTTTAAAAAATCAACTGAAGAAATAAGTGAGGAGAGTAAGGATTTTGTATAAAAAAAAAAAAAAAAAAAAGGTACGCAAGTCTTTGACGGCCGCACAAATGGCGGTAATAGGTAAAGGGCCGGTCGAGGGTAGTTTAGTGCAACTAATCCTCAGTATGAAAATTGAGACCAGCTTCACTGTATTAAACTTGGATAATTTGTTTAATTTTTCTCACTAAACATCACATTTTTGTGAGTACATAGACTCTCATCAGCTTATCATAGAGCAAAAAGCCGTTCCAATCATTGATGAAAGTGCCGCATTACAAATGGGTGCTTACAAAAATGGTAAATTACTGTAGTTTTCGGTGAGCAATCATATATTTGCTCTGTCCCACATTTTGAGTGAGTGACTGACTGAATGAGTCATGAAAAACTTCTACTCTTGTTCTTTTATTTGCACATATTCTTTTCTTTTCCGCAGCTCTTTTCTTTTCTTTCTCCAGGAACGGAAGAAAGGACAAACGTCTACCAAGAGAGGAATTGAGCACGATTTTTGTTTTCTTTTTCCTATGTACAGGGAAGAATATCTGTAAGGGCTTTTGTGCGAGTCAAATGTTACATAATTGTGTTTTAAGCCGAGCGAAACTGAACAAAATGGAAAAATATTTTTCAACTCACGAAGATTCATAAATAATTTGTGCACCCCGTGAGCGGGTGTGTGAGTGTGAGGGAGTGAGGGTGTGTGTGTGCGTGTATGCAATACGCTATGCAATAACTTTTAGTTTTCTCGTCTGTTCGGATGTGTTTTTTCCACTTACGAGTGGGAGCAACTCAGCAACATCGTTGCCAAATGTATGGCTTTATTTCGCAGAGCTGCCAATTCGTGCATGTATAGAGTTGTATTTTTGGTTGATAGTGGAAATGTCCAATGAAAAATGTCCAACTACAGGAACGTTCAATGTAAAAATGTCCAATCATAAAATGTCCATGAAATTTGGTCCATGAGCAAATTTGTCCAGTACCCAATAATGTCCTATGTAAGAAATGTCCACCTGAAGAAAAGTTCTAAAACGTTGTTGTCCGGTATGTGAAAAAGTCCAGTCATAGAAACGGAAAGTTAGGTTGCGGTGGGTTATGGTACGTAGAAGTAACGAACAGGAACTTATATGCTTAAGGTGCAGCAGCAGGATCCTCTGCGTTGTCCGCGTTGGAAGGTTGTTTAAGATAGTAAGAACATGCTCTTAAATAAACTTTCAGCCTATCCTTGCTTGATTCATACCAGAGGGCGCAAAGTTGGAGGTTATGGTCACGCGCTCATGGGAGGCACTGGGTTTTATGCAGTTTTTTGAGTTTTTCGGTTGGAGGGGGGGGGGCGCCTTCTTATGAGACCCATAATAAGTTGAGCAAAAAAAAAAATGTCGAACTTTTCGATTTTTCTTTTTTTCCCCTCAAATTACTAGGAGCCTCATCAGAAGGCACCCCCCCCCCCCTCCAACTGATAGAATCGACGGATAGGCCCATAAACGCCTAGAAATGCCCGAAAAATCCCAAAAACTGCATAATCCACTGCCTCCCATGAGCGGCTATTGCTTGATTGCATGGTTCGGAAATAGTTCAAATTGGACCTAATTCAGATTTCCAGCCGATGGCGTGGACTTTTTTTTAAGGCGCGGGTATTTCTTACAGAGGACATTATTCGGTACTGGACATTTTTATTTATGGACCAAATTTCATGGACACTTTTGATTGGACATTTTTACATCGGACGTTTCTGTAGTTGGACCTTTTGTCAATGGACATTTCCACTTTCTACCGTATTTTTCAATTCACCGATGATTCCACCGGTTAGCCAAAACATTACACAGTTCAGTTCAGTGGCGTCGCATGCAATTTGGCAACAATGTATTCTATCCATTTAAACTCATGTAAAAGATCGAATTCAGGGGGTACACAGTGCACAAGGAAAATTCGATATATTTAATGAGTTTAAATGGAGCAGTTGCATTGTTGCCAGATGGCAAGCGACACCACTAGTTCAGTTCAGTGCAAGACTGTAAATACTATAATGCAATAAAAATGATCCACATATGATACGTTCAAAACCGTAATACGTCAAATCTTTTTCCATCCAGAGTCAAAATGTTCAAAATACACACTCGTCCAAAAATAACATGTGTCCAGTGACCTAATGTCCAGCGGTTTTCATCCAAAAGTGTATAGGTCCAAAGTATTCGCGCCACTGGCGAAACCAGGATCTCTCCCATCTCTCTCATTTTCCATTTGAATGTTTCAGTAGGAAAAGGACTGAAAGAGGGGGTTTTATCCCGTTGTCCATCCTTGTCTAACATACGTGTCTTAATGGAGAAAAGAGAGAGAGATGAAGAAACGGTAGAAATCGATCCTAAGAGGGCTCATAGAACCCTAGAGAAATCGATAATTTTGCAAGGGTTTAAATGGTAGAAAGCATGGTTGACAAAACGCCTCTGATTCATGAGGTTGATTGACCGAGACTCAAGAGTCAGCAGACGTCTCTGGAATATAGAAACGTGCAGTAATGGATTCTAAAAACTCGATTACGATCTTTTTTCTCTCATTCGAACCTATGCGTTGGTATCGATTTATTAGGCGCACAATTAACCACTTTTAGTCCACATAAACAGGGATGTTGGAGCACCCTGAGACCTCGAATAAGATGCCCCCACGCTCCGGTTTTTTTTCTTTCCTAAACCCCTAAAATGTCTTATACATATAATAACGCACTGCCTTCTTCTAACAATAAGAAGCAAGAGAAAGACCCTGAAAAGTCAAATTCATGTCCTGGCCCCTCTTGGAAAAAAAACTGGCCCAAACCAGTGTTTGGAAAAAAAAGATAACTTTGGAATAATCGTGAATAAGTAGCTAAAATGATTCACATTATTCGCATGTTATTCCTGTATTAGTAAATCGAAGTTTTAACACTGCCGGTCAGTCATCTTAGGACCAGTGTTACCAGATTGGGGTGAAAAAGCCGTACGCTTTACATTGATTTAAATGGGGACGATACGGCTTTTAACCCTCGATCTGGCAACACTGCTTAGGACAGGTGAATATGCTGGATAGTGTTAAAACTTTGATTTACTAATAGGAATAACATGAGAATAATGTCAATAATTGTTAATTATTCATGATTATTCAAAACGTAACTTTTGCCCAACATTACTGGCCCAAACAGACTAGAACCCTGAGCTTTAGTTTCTATCCGGCCCTAGGACCCTCTGAGGAACGATTTTTTTCAACAGGTCTTATGAAGGTGACGTCGATTTATCGTGTTTCAGGAATCACCTCTGCTGGATGTATGTTTACATTTTTTATTATTAAAATACTAGAACGATCGAGATCATATGTGGATAGTTTTAGAGGAAATTCCGTCTCTAGAACCCTCTTTCGTCTCCTCTTTTAAGGACGTGAGTCCTCGAAAGTTTTCCGTCTCCTTTTTATTGTTTCACGTTATTTTTTATACTCAAGCTCAAAAAGGGAGTGGAAAGTTTCCCTCGTGCCGAGATACTGCGCGCGAAACTTGAATATTGGCTCATTTTCTGAAAGTTAAAACTTATTCTCTGATGAGAAGGAGGAAAATTCATGTTCCTCAAAATAGTCATAACTATCTATTGTCAACAAGGGAAAAAAAGGGTATCGTGGATATTGTAAAATATATCATGGATTTGTTTTGAGAGCAAAGACGAGAAGGCGCGTTGGCGATTTCAGTCATTGAATGCGGGGTGCAGGAAGGTGTTGCCAGTTTTCCGGTTAAAATTCATATTTTTTTCGTCAGTGGTGCATCGAGAAGTTTATCATCACTCTCATTTTTCCATTGAATGAACATGAACAACCTTCCATCCTTTTTCAACCTATACAAGTATTATTAAAGGCACTTACTTGACTTACATAAATTATCCGTGCAATGTGGCAACGTTGCACGTTATACAGTTAAAGCCATTGAAGTATCGAAATATAAAGTGATCGGCAGTTTTTTTCATGGGTTTGAACTTGAAATGGTCAAAATGAAACATTGCCAAATTGCACGCAAACGTCTCAGCAGGCTAATTCCAGAGACAAACAGAGACCCAGAACATGCTTCTCGTGTTATGAATGTACACATAAGGCAAGTAAAATGGGATCTATATCGTGCGTGGGCTCAAGAAAAAAACAGCCGACAGTCACCTACTAACTGTTGAGTGGTGAGAATTGCTCCAATCGATTTTTACCTGAAATGAATGTCGCCTCGAGGTCAAAATTTCTATCTATTAATTATCCCTGGTAAAACTGAGCACCAAAGAGCACCTAAAATTGTTCCAATTATCACCTACACTAGGTGATATCACCGACAATGCTTGGTGATATCACCTAATTTAGATGGCAATTGGAACAATGTTAGGTGCTCTTTGGTGCTCAGTTTTACTAGGGATATAAAGCATATAATTCTGAAATATTTAATCAAAACCCGTTATTTATATTAAAAAAAAAAAAAAAAAAAAATAGTAATAATACCTAAAAGTAAAAAAGAAACCGAACTTTAAACCATGAAGAAAATCAAATCGTTAACAGTACGACTAAAAGCAGTTGTTTCTATGCAGTCTCGACCAAAACTTTTTCTAAATTTTCTTCAAATGTCCACCGGACGTCCTCGGGACTTCGAACGCCCATTTTTTTTCTTACCGGGCATGCCCGGTATGCATCGAATGGGTTTACTAGGAGTGGCTTAGTGACGAAATTAGCTCCAAGGTACATAAATACTGGCAGTGGCAGATATATTAAAACGTAGGATAAATACTGGGAAAGCGGAGAGCCTAAAGCTGAAAGTGATCTACCTGTAATCTACGCCGGAAAGACTTTTCCCGCTTTGTAAATTTTGCGTCATTATCTTTAGGAATCTGAGCCTAACATCGCTGTGACAAAAGTTCACAAAAGATCCATTAAATACTAATAATTACTTTGCGCGATAAAATATCCTTCCACCTGTTTTTTGATCTCTAAATAAGATGTTATAATATACCACTGACGAGCTATATGATATTTACCTTCAATACGTGAAATCATCTTCCGACGAAGGATTCAATTCAACTTGTAGTTTTCCTCAAAGATAGTCTGTTTATAGAGAATGTCATTTTGATTTGCTGTGTTATTTAAAGGTCAGTTTCGTGGGTTTAAATCTATTAGTTTATCTTTGTTATAAAGCCATCCCTCTCCAGTAAAAGCACTCGGCCCATCCATCGATTGAATCTGCCTATCTGAGGATTCCTGTCTTAATTCCGTCACTCTCTCTATGCTGACAAGGATGATTCACAAAATAATTAGTCATCAGGTAGTGATCAACATACAATAAATGATACCGTGACATCTAGTGACACTGGTGTCAAATGAAAGTCATCTCATATTGGTCACTTCTTGATGGAGTTATATAGTATTGTTAGACGGGTATCCCCCATTATTACTGCCCTAAACCACCATTCCACTCGCTCAAATAAAAGTGTTTATTGAGTTTAGGAGTTCATTTCGGAAGTTTTTTAGAGCTGTCATCGTTCTTTTTGGTGGTTTTTACACCAGCATGGACTATTAAAACGCTTAAAGCAAAAAAGTGCAATAGCCCCATTGATAATGTTTTGTTTTCATTTTCATTTTCAACTTATTGTAAATCACGTAAGTATAGGACCTACGACGCTCACCCTTACACAAATAAACATGAAAGTCTCATCATGCGGAATATAACTGAACGAAATATTTTCTTTTATTTTGTTAATCATTAGGTTACCATTAACTCTTTATATAGATTTGACAATTACTCATTCTTCCGTTTTAATGACTTATTTGTTGCGAACGATTTTTATTTCCCAGAAAGCATTGAGACGTTCAATTCATATTTAATTGCTGGTTCCCACGACGCACTCGCTAAAATGTTTTGACGCCGATTTGTGATTAATCTTTCCTTTTCGCATTTTGATACTTCGCTAATCTGCTGTCGAACTCCGCTTAAAGTAATCAACCCCCTTTTTTATTTTTTTATTTTATTCTTCAAGTTGTATGAATATCATTTTGTTTCTACCTTAGCTTTTCGATATAACTCCCGATTGTCCGCGATGCACCGAAACATTCATACCAGCCGCAGCGCACATCAATTGATGAGAAACAGCTATCAAAAAGCCTACTCAATGGATCTCTTTTAACAATATATAAGATGAAAAACTATTGCGTGTTTAAAATCTCGGCCTGTTTTTTTGTTTGTTTTGTGTTTTTCTTTTCTTGTTTTTTTTCTTTCTTAATTTTAACACAGCATCGTCTCGAGTTTAAAATAAATTTATATTCCTTTCAAGTTTCAGAAGAGAGTGCGAACAAGATTGACGTGCATATTATAATTGTGAAAGTTTTTTGTTTGTTTGTTTTAAAGTTAAACAGATTTCAAAGATTCGTCGCAAACTCGGTTCAGTATACAAAACGAAGACGGAAGATCAATAAGACAACCCACGAAAGAAGAGAGGGAAAAAAATCAAAAAAATTCATAAAATCTAAAAATAGGATGGGAGTAACGCTGTTGTTCAGATACAATCATAGAACAGGGTATTTGTTGAGATGGAGGGGAAGGTTATAACGATGAAAAGAAGTTCCCGACATAATGGTGAATGTCATTGTTGAACGTTGCGGGTTAACTTGAATTGAAACTTTAGATTTATCGATTCCTCGGCCAGAGGAGGATTTGCAAGGTTGGAGCGGAAAGGAGTGGGAGGGGGAGGATAGAAAATAGCGTGTTATTCATCTAAAATCCTTTTCCATGTTTCCTTCTCTTTTTTCCCTTCTTTATATTAGGTGTTCTTTTTTAAAAATACCATCTAATCATGGATTCTGGATAAAATGATAGGTATAAAGCCAATTCAATCGCAAGGTGTAGAGGGGAGGGGAGGGGAGGGGGAGGGGTAGGAGAGAAAGAAACCCTTCTCCTTTTCATCAGTTTTTCTTTTCATTCCACTCTCTTCTTTTCCCCCTCACCCGCCACTCAGCCGTCGCTTCGCGCGTTTTCTTTCCTTACAGCATCGTTGCCGAATGAACGAAACAGGAAACAAGTATGTTCATAGAGTTTGCCATGAGATTCGACCTCGCAGAAGCACAGCAGTTGAATAAACTTGAATTTGTTCAAGATGTAGCTTCAGGCTGTGGGTAAACCACCGACAATTTTTCGCCGAGCAATGTTCATACTGCAATGCTGCGTTTTTAAACAGAAATTATAAACTAAGCACCCCCCAAAAATCAGTAAATTAGAATCACCTAAAGTTATTGTTTCAAAACCTTCAGAAATGTGAGCCACCAAAGTTATAACACTTTTCATGCAGCTGATACTATATTCATTGGAAGTGGTTTAAGTGTAAGGAATTCGTTCAACATGAAATCTTTTAAACGATAATTTTCAGAAATTTGAAATTGTTGGATTCTACTAGAATTTTTAGGTCATCCACTCGACATCTCGATAACTTCTGTCCACAATGCAGGTACATGAGATGCATGTAAACGTACTTTAAGCGCGTCCTCGGAGCTTGGAGTATATCGTATCAACATCTAACAAACAACATCATCGAACAAATAAAATAAACAAAATATAGATATAAAAGAACACCCTCACAAATTATGCAGGCAGCCAAATCTTTTGTTAAAACCCATAAAAGAAATCTTTGTTTAAACAACAGAGAGTTCGTATTTAAATTGAAAAATTAAAGTAAAAACTAACAAAGAAAAATAATTAGAATCACACAGCATTTTCTTCCTGTTATACCAGCATTTTCAACTATTGAGCCGATTTGGAAGTTATCAGATAGTCGAAAAATTATTCAAAGAATTTTGAGAGGGCTCCTCAAAAATTTGGGGCCCCCACTGATGTAAGGACCCGGGCTTTCTCATTCTTTTCCTAATTCCGGGCTCTAGGTCCACAAAATATCACCCCCCCCCCTCTTCGAAACCGCCGTGATACGTTTTTTGGGTGACCGCAACCTTTTTGCTCTCATCCCTCTAAGCTATAGTCCACCACTGAAGGCTGAAGGTTACGTTCGTTTTTTGGTTCAAAATCAACGAATCAACGCACTTTATTGAAATACAGTGGCGTAGCGTACAATTTGGCAAATTTTGCAGTTCGTTCATTTCAACCCATGAAAAAGATCGAACTATCGGGTGTTTGGTGAACACCTTCGCATTCGACATTTTACATGGGTTTAAATGGACACAATGCAACGTTACAAAATTGCACGCTATATACGCCACTGGTGAAATATCTCAAGCGTGACCACAACATTATACTTGTCTATTTTTCCAAAGATGTGAAAAAAATTGCGCGAATCGGTAATGAAGTTTTGAGTGCTGACGCGTTGTGGGCAGTTGCGGAGCCGTCGCGTTCAATCTGACAACTTAATTAGCAACTTGTTAATTTAAACCCATGTAAAAAGTTGAATTCGTGGGTACTCACCGTACGCCAGTATAGTTCGGTAGCGTAAATAATTCGATATTTTTTAAGGTCTCAAATGGGCAAAAGGCAACGTTGTCAGATTGCACGCTACACCACTGGACAAAGCTGGCTGGCTGCGAGTTAATTATACTTTATTCTTCTTCGTCATAATGGTTTTTACGCTTACACCACAACAAGGAGCACGCATGAAATTGAGTGGAAATTGCATCGTGTAGTAGACAAAGTCCTGTTTAAATCTGAATAAACACTTGTTTCACGCTACTCAAAGTCCCCGCCAGTCTAAATCGTGTGCAAAAATTGCAAGAAGTAGAGTTGACGTCCACGGTAAATTCTATTCAGCTATTCCTCACCAACTTAACCTCTGTACACTAACAGCACACCTGCGCGCCGATCATTTACTTTTTCGCTAAGTCAATCATTAAAATTGATGCCGGTCTCCGAGATGAACGGGTCTGCTCGTAAGTAGGCTTTCCCATGTTAAATAACATTATTGATGCCCGGAAGAGCAGAGGGAATGTTTTGTCAATGGACGCCTATCGTAATAAGTTAACCCTTTCAGTGCTGAATTATGTGACATCTTACTTTTCAAACATCGTAAACCTTTAAGGTAGGTGGCCCAAAGGTGGCCCACCCCAGCTTGTTTCAATTAATTAGACGAATTGACGATAGATGGCTTTAGTGCTGAGTAGCAGGATGCTATCGCTTCCCCCCCACTCCAAAAATCGAGAGCATCGGGCGATTCAGTCGGCGCGGAATAGTGAAACGTCCATTTTCGCAGGTCTTCAGGTAATTTTCACGGAAGTAATCAATCGTAAAAGCTAAGCCCTTAAATTGATTTTACCTTGATCTTTCAATTCAAACTGGCGCAATTCTTTTCTGGTGTAACTAGGGTCTATAGATTCCGTTTTCGAACGATAAAATAGTATCTGAATACTTATTAATGAAATTGAAAAGAGGGTGTCCACCTTTGGGCACATCAAAAATATTAGGGGTGGCGGGGTGGCAACCTTAGCTGCATGTTTTGCGCGATGTCAAAACTCTACTTTTTTTCAAACACAAAAAAAAACCTCAAAAACAAGCAAATTTTAAAAAAATGAAATTAATATATGATAGCCAACTGTCTGAATAGTAAATTGACATATTTAGTTTTTTTAACCTCTCATGACTTATACGTGCATATTGGCTCCAAGCATAGGTATGACCACCTTTGGGCCACTTACCTTACTAGTAAATCGAATGACTTTTTCTCGTTTAATTTTAAGTGCATGTAATTTTTTTTTGATACCTATTTCATGAGGATCCATGTTAATAATAAGATATCTTATGTATGGGACTATGGAGCGAAAGGGTTAAATAAACGAGATTCTCGATGGACAACTCATAAGAGCATAGCTAAAAAGCTAGCTTTAAATAACGAACAGTAAAACAATTTTCGAGAAGGTAACCGACCAATCGATAACTGTATAGTTACCATCAATTGACGCACTTATAAAAAAAAAATATACCTAACGATGGGCCGATTAAGTGAATGACCGATCCATAATCGACATCTTTAAGTTTCGATTCGTACGACAAAAATCACTTCATCGATGGCTTGTTGAAATAAATGATCGGCCAGTAGGGCTTACAAGATCTTCCTAAAATATTGTTCCGAACACCGCGCAATGTGTTTGAAAAATGTTCCTGAAAAAGAGAACTTTTAGGCATCTTTCTCCAAGGTTTACAAACAAATTAACAACTTTTCTGGTGAAAAGAGCAAAAAACGTTTTCAGAACAGTTAATAAACTTCGTTTAGAATAAAATTTTCCCTTGCTTCATAAAACAATTTTTACAAATAGGTGTATGCACCAATAGTGTACTGATGTATCTTGGAGTGGGCAGGACACTGCGTTCGAAAATAGAAAACTTCACGACGATAAAGGTTATTGATTATGTCAATTTATAGACCTGCGGGACTTTATAATTGAAACATATGCCCCTTAAAAGCGTCAGAAAATTGTCTGCAAATATATGCAGACCGATTATTAGTTGTATAAGGGTACGTCCACCCCACTCAACCCATCTCTCAAATTCATCCAAAATTAATATGAATTTAACCGGAAAAACCAAAGCCAAATTTCTTGAAAAATAAATCTTGAAATAAACCTTTACATTTTTATTATTATTACCCTTTTTTTAACTATTTTTTTCAGTTTTTTTTTTTGATGCACACAAGTGTTCAGGCAAGACAGAAATATTTAAAAGTGAATATTTACCTTTATTTCCATGATTTTTTAAATCTGCAACACAGGACCACGTTCAACACACCACAGATATTTATCCGAAAGTCAATATCATCAAAAACAATTTATTTCTTCGGAAAGCACATATTTAAAAAACTGTTTTAGAGACGCATAAAAGCATGCAGGGAAGAAAAAATATTTCCAAGAAGACTTTTTCTGAAATTATATTAGTAAAAAAAAATGTAAAAATTTTTGGGATTTACCTCGAGGATACTCATTCTATAATAGCTATTTATCCAAAATTAATTTAAATGAAAATGATACATGGAAATGTCAAAAATATATTTTAAACCGGAAAAACAGAAAGTACATTTACATCGGTTGGCTAGAACAATTTTACCTGCTTCTAGTAAAAAGCCAACAAGAGATCGATTTACCTGAAATAAGAACCAGCATTTTTTTAGTGTGTTCATCTTTTAAAAATTTAAAAAACCCAAAAAGGTTCAATACTTTCGTTTAAATATTCACCGATTCCTAGATTACATTCCTACGTGTTTGTAAATAAAAAACATACTCGCACAGAATTTTTCAGATTTTTTTTTAAACAGTACCTATCTACAATTAACATACACGTTTTCCTACGTATAATTATCACTCTCTCTTTACAGTTGATAATTTAAATACTTCGTCAATTATTTGACTGCTGATGACAAATTTTTTAGGCATCTTATAATTCATATCAGTACTATCATTTGGCTCCATTATCATACTATGCATCCGATTTGATAAATACTGGTAAATATCGGCCACTGTTTCTGCAAAATCAAATTTTTCAATTTTTGTAGCATTAAGTTGCTTACAAATGACACGAATATCTGTCATATTCTCTTTTTCTGTAAGAATCCGCCGCCAAATGACCGTGCGATTCCTTAGAGTTTTTTCAACCCCTATTTTTACAAGCTTCTTTGGTTTAAATCGTTCTTCGAGATCGTCGATCTCACTTCGGAGTAACAGGATACCATATCTATTTCGGTAAAATATCTGTGAACATTTATGAAAAAGTACAATAAAACTATGTTTACAACAGAGGTACAAATAAAAAAAATGTACATAAATTCAATATTTTCTTGAAAATTTGACATTGATTTGAATTTGAACACTTTTTAGTTTTCAGAATGACACATTTTTAATGTCAATTGAAACTTAAGAGTTATGCTTAACAAAATTGGAGCAAAAAAAAAAATAAAAATATTCGAGTTTCATGTCCTCAGTGTGAAATGGTTTTTACATAACTTCCAACCGTACATTAAATTACACAACCGAGCTACATTACTAGTTAACGTTTCTCATCGTATTGTAGTAACGATTCAGTAACGTAGTATCGTCTTTCTCGAAACGTTGTTACGATACCACCAGCGTTGGAAGAATGTTGAATATATTTTACTCATGACACAGTTAAGATACATGTAATCAGTAAACGTCTTCTCATAACGTCCCAGTAACGTAGTAACGTCTTTCTCTTAACGTTGTATCGATACTGCACGATCGACCATCGCTAATGAGTAACGTTAAAGTATCGTTGTCACGATGTTACACTATCGACTCATCGCTAATCACGTTCTAGGTAACGTTGCCGCATCGATAATTTCCTGATTGGTTACGTTCACACACAATCGTGGCATACAATAAAATTATCAAGATCCGTCTTGAAAATGTAAACTGTTGAGCTAATCGTATTATCCAGGTAGGAAAAATAATCGCATATCGTAAAAATGTTGAATGTATAGTATCTTATGAAATAAATAAGTAACGAACCTTTTCCTATGAAATCAGCTTGGCATTTATAACACAGAGGAGACGAATAGTCTCATAAACTGTTCTCATCCGGTGGAAAAAAACCATACTCCCGTCGCAAATAGCTGAAACAGTTTGCAGAGCTTAAACCTTTAGACAGTGGCGTTGCGTACCGTCTGGCAACAATGCAACTCCTCCGTTTAAACTCATTCAATATATCGAATTTTTCTCGCGCACAGTGCACCTCCTGAATTCGACATTTTATACACGAGTTGAAATGGATAGAACACAGTGTTGCCACATTGCACGCCACGCCACTGCGTTTAGATAATTTCAATAATATATGCCCCTGTAAAACGGACGAAACCGGCTGTATGAGAACGAATAATAGTAGTATATGGGTACGTCCACCCCAATCCACCCAACTGTCAAATTTGTCCTCATTTCATATGAATTTAGCCGAAAAAAAATATCTTGAAAAATTAATCTTAAAATAAACATTTACTTTTCTATTATCCAAGATTACACACGTTTTTTGGAGGTTATTATTTCTCTATAGCGCCCCAATCAGGCACGGTTACTGGTTAGTGCCCCATAATTATCAAACATTTCTTATAGACAGTCAGAAGATTGCTCCCCAGAGACCGCAAATGCCTTAATACAATTCGACGTGTGTAGAGCTCATTTCAGAAGTGTAGGAGCAACTAGACCGTAATTTTTGGCGAATTTTGAATGCTCATTCAATCAAATCACAACAAAACTTGCTTCAGACTTTAAACTTTTGATTTTAAGGCGTTCTTCAATGAAAACGCCTAGGGCTGGATTCATTTTCATTAATTTTTACTTTGTAATATGAGAAATAATTTTTAAAAATTCCAAAGATTATCAGTCTAGGTGCGCCTACCACTTCTAAAACGACCTGGACCTCTATCTGGCCGTTTTTTGAAATTCACTGCTTTTCAACAAAAAAAAAAAAATGACGCGTACCGCGTACCACTTATATTGACATACATGCATGAACTGAAAATTTTAATCTTAAATACCACAAAATGTCATCCCTAAATTTCAGGAAATTCCATGCACCCGGATTTGTTGGTTTTAAGTTCCCTAATTTCGTTGAGGATGTATTGAAATATATTCGGCTGATCCTTCATCATTTTATTTATCCTGTGAAACCTTGCAACTCTGCCCGTACTCCTCACGACTTATATACATCCATTCATTCCTTATTTATTTTTGATTTTTCCCACTCCTTCTACTTTGAGCGAGTTATTTATTTTTTTCACAGATTACGTATTCACGCCATTATATTCACGAAATGAAGAAAAAAGAGTGTATTCATGCTCTAATTAACCGCTTTATTTTTCATCGCATCACTTTTACCTTTCTTTTTTTTCTTTGAGGGAAGCAGAGTGTTTTCTGTCACAATTGCTCTTTCTTTCTCCTCTTTCTCCGATTTCCTTGTCGCGGTGGATTGAACTCTCCTCGATCAAATTGCGTAACCTATCACAATCAGTCAGCATTCAGCAGCTGAGTCAGATAGATTCAAGTGGCCTCAGAAAAGTAGATTAATTTGTTGACAGTTGCAATTTTCTTTGAGCTTCCACCGCGCTAGGTTCTCACTGCACGCTTCGTCTTCGGTTTTCTCTCTTTTTTTAAATTTTATCGTAGCTGATGAAAATATCTAATTTTTTTATTCGATCCCTTAAATCCCTTTAATGGTATGATTTTCTTATTTTTCCACCTAGGTGTTCTTTTTCGTAAATTTTGACTTACATGCAATGACAAGCAATTTATGTTATTGTTTGATCTTGCTCAAAAACCTGTAAAAATGACGATGAGTATACTAAAAAATCACAAAATTCTTACTAAGAGTCGGAATTAATGGCGGAGCTACGCAGGTATCATGGGAGATTCCTGTCTAATTTGATACATATCGCTGTTTCTGTAGTTAAAGTAACAAATTAGAATGGAATCTCCCGTGATACCTACACATAGCTCCGCAATTATGATCGCTGTTTTCTGAATTTCTTCCTAAATTTTAGACTTTCGTAGTGCGATTTTCGTGATTTTCGTTGATTCTTAAAGATTTAACTATTTATTTGCTTACAGCAAAAGTTTCCAAGCGCTCCTTTCCTTTCCGGCTGTTCAAATTTCAGATACCACGAAAATAATTGGGGCGCAGATCCAATTTATTGAGACTTACAGAATAGTCTAATCCATCGTAATACTACTCCAATTCTTTCTGTCAGTGCGCTGTGAAAGGAAACAAAAAAAAAAAAAAAAAAAAAAAAAAAAAAAAAACACGCAAAAAATGAAAAAATAAACATATCAATAGAGTTATCGATATATATTCCTAGCTATCGTTACGGAATCAGTTGCAGGTATACATTTTTATAATTCTCGCTAATATTTTACAAAAAGCTCATTCCTCGGAGAGAAGAAAGAGGCGAAAGAGAAACAAAATCTATGTTTGACCTTTTAAAATGTGAAGAGATTTATACATACAACATACGTGCCCAGCTCTGTCACTTTCGGTTCTGCCGTTTTGCTCGGCGAAAAAGTCACGATTCTAATTCACAATGTGTATCCTATTCAATGTGTGCGTGTGAGTTTGAGGCTGTATGTGTGCGTATGGATAAGGAGGGGGTGGAGTGGGGAAGAGAGTTGCTCACACGAACCGAGAGGTCGCTGAGCATTCGTAGGGGAATGGGCTTTCTCTGGTAACATCACTCATTTGTGGAAATAGTGGCCTGATCCTATAGTAATGTTGCGCAAAAAAATGCGCAGTTTTTGAACCGCATGGGCCGGGCGCATGCCAAAGCTTGCATGTTTGAGGATTGATTCCCTGCTGTGGTCAGTAAAATGCTAATTAATCTCGGAAATAACTTTAAAAGCTTGCTTTGATGTATAAAGTTAGTGTTTGTATTTTGGTAACAGCTTTTTGTAATTGTTTCATGAGCCAACACAGAAACGCAGAGAAGACATAAAATAAGAAAGTTTTCAAGGTCCATTAAAACAGGTCAACTTCCAGTACAGTGCTGTTAATCTTCGCTTCACTTCCCGATTAAGCTATAGCCTGAATAAAATTGATAGAAATTGTAACATAATCGAGCGGGTTGTTGGTTTATGGGTTTATGGGAATTTAGGGGGTTGCGCAAATCTCTTTGTTTTCAACAATAGCCGCATATTTTTGTATGTATGTATACAACATTCATTAATTGGACATTTTCCTCGGTTTTAACTTTCGTCAACACAAAATACGATTTGATCCAACATCCAAATAACTATCCATCCTTCTTGACGTCAAAATGTCAAATATCCTGCCATCTCTGCAACTCTCTCTTACCTTATATCTGAGATAGTTGGCGAATTGCAGTTTATTGATACCTTTATGTAAACTTTTGAAAAAGAGTCGATCAGAAGAGGAGGGCAGGAGCTTCCGTTCAAATCTCAGATTCATTTAACCCTTTCATGATCAGGTTAAAAAGCCAAATCCATATTCACTCGCTCAAATGAAGTGGGTAGTTAAATATTCCTACACCACGGTGCTGGTTATGCATACATCGAGGAATTAACATTATTAATAAAATTTTAACAATTTGGAGCCGCAATTATTGTGCATAAAAAACTGAACTTGTGTGAGGCAGATCTAGTCACAGAAACGACAGTGGCGTAACGTGCAATGGGTCTGTTGCAAACTTTTGCTATAACGAGAAAGATTGTTTCATCGTAGGTAAAATTGCCCGAAAAGTCCATTGGTGGCATCAGAAAGTCATGAAATGCGATAATAAACTCACAAGAGACGTTTAATGAAATCCAAGATGGCGGTAAAATATCGAGCAATCTGTATGCATACAACTTTAACATCCAAGGATTGCCAACGTTGACAACCTCACAGCTTCAGAGGTTATGTGTTTATTTACGTTGTGATTGGGTGTGATCGCGATATTGCGAGGTTGGCTATCCTTGGATGTTCATGGTGCATGCGTAAAGTTTGCTCAATATTTTACCGCCATCTTGGATTTAATTAAACGTCTCTCGTGACTTTTATACTGCATTTTATGACTTTCTGATGCCGCCAATGGACTTTTCACGCGATTTCACATGAGATTGAACACTCTATAGCGCTGTAGCAAAAGTTTGCAACAGACCCATTTGGCAGCATGGTATTTTGCTCATTTAAACCCATGTAAAAAGTCGAATGCGAAGGTGTTCACCGAACATACCCAACACTTCGATCTTTTCCATGGGTTTAAATCGACGAACTGCAACGTTGCCAAATCGCACGCTGCGCCACTGAGAAACGAATATACTAGGGTGTGGTATTGAACGGTGAACCATCACCCGTCTCTGTCTGTCTTTCTTCCCATTCCCTTAGAACCCCAAAAGACTCTACCTTCCGAGCGAAAAACAGCCTTCAATCTTCCTTTTAATGAAAATGCAGGTTTTGTCCATTCTCTGTCGCCCAGCTTCGTGATGAATAAATGCAATATTGTTTCCTTGAATGGCTGCAAACCGTTGTTGCTGATGAACGGAGTGTCGAAATGTTGAAAACCAGGATGAAGGGAGGGGGGGACGTAAATTTAAAATAAATAACAAAAATTAATAAAACACAAAGACATTAAAAAAAAAAAAAAAAAGTTTTTAAACAGTGAGGCAATAGTGGGGTTACTTAAAGCTCGATTCAGAAATAGGTGTTAAGAGTTGGAGCACAACCAATAATCTTCAGCGAATTTTCAAATTTTCATTCCTTCAAATCAAAACAAAACTTGCCTGAGCCTTATTGACGTTACGCATTTTCAATTGCTTTATATGCTTTAAGCACTCTAAAAAGAAAAGCCACAGTTCTCAAATTCATTTTCATTCGATTCTATTATATGCAAGCAGAGAAATGACGTTTTCAATATGCTCACAGAGCGCGCGCGCGCTGACGGCTGTTTTGATTACTTGGTTACTACACACATCAAATTCTTGATTGCCCAAAGGCGGATCCATCAATCCTAGCAGCTGTGAACTATTCCCATTTGAATGCATGATAAGTAAACAATCTATTAGTAAAAAGGCCATGGTCTCCACAAGAATCAATTATTTCTCATACGTTCAGATGAGATGATTTCATGGTTGCCAAATTGTTGAATCCCCAATGTGACTACCAATGGTACCGTTCTAGAATTCATCCCTTCATTGTCTCGATGCAGAAAAGATTATGGATAGCAGCACTTTCCAATATACATAGATATACTACATCACAGGACAATGGAATCTTTTTTGTACGGATGCAGTAAATGGTTGAATGGGTCTGTTGCAAACTTTTGCTACAACGATTGAGAGTGTTTAATCTAATGTAAAATCGCCTGAAAAGTCCAATGGTGGCATCAGAAAGCCACGAAATGAGATAATAAACTCACAAGAAGCGTTTAATGAAATCCAAGATGGCGGGAAAATATCGAGCAATCCGTATGCATGCACCACGAACATTCAAGGATAGCCAACCTCACAACATCGATCACAACCAATCACAACGTAAACAAACACATAACCTCTACCTCCAATGAGGTTGTAAACGTTGGCAATCCTTGGATGATCACGGTGCATACATTCAGATTCCTCGATATTTTGCCGCCATCTTGGATTTCAATAAACGTCTCTTGTGAGTTTATTATTGTATTTCATGACTTAATGATGCCACCAATGGACTTTTCAGGCGATTTTACATTGGAATAATAACTTTTTATCGTTGTAGCAAAAGTTTGCAACACACCCATTCTAGAACGCTACCAAAACCTACTTTCGCGTTTGCTAGATCCTTGGTCAGTTTGCCATACTATCGAGAGGTTAGTTTTTCTGAATGCCGCTATCCCGAGCTCTTTTTTGAACCCCCCTCCCACCAACATTTTCTTTTCAATTTGTATCCTTCGCTGGTTTTTACGTTGAAGCCAACTCGACGCTACATTAATCTAAAGCAAAAGTGTGCCAAAAGCCTCTCTTGGAAGGAGATGAGATGTTGAAGATTCGAAGATGAAATTTTAAATCGTCAGAATGGGCCTGTTGCACACTTTTGCTTCAGATGATTTAAAGGCTGATCAAATATAAAAGCCTTCAAAAAATAACGATGGTATACCACTTAAATATTACGAAATCAACTCATAAACTCATAAAATGCTTTTAAACGCGCGATCGTATTATCAGTGTTGGGCAGATTCCCATCTAATAAATACTGTCACTCTCTATCAAGAAGTGGCCAATGGGAGACGACTTTCCTTTTGGACCGGTGTCACGGTATCAACACTCAACAGTCAGCTGTTAAAATCACTCCTCTGGTGACTATTTACTCGTGAATCTTCCTTAGATAGTTGAATAGATAGTTGAATAGATTATAGTTGAATAGATTATAGTTGAATAGATAGAATAACGAAATACTAAATACGAAATTAAGACGAGAATCTATCATTATCAGTGCCCATTTCGATCGTCCATCTCAATAAACATTCTATGAGTTTAAGAGAGGAATTTGTAGGTTTCTAGCGTTATCATCGTTATTTTTGTAGGTAGGTAGTTACACCTGAATCAGCCCTTAAAATCGTCAGTCGACAAAGTGTGCAACAGCCCCATTAATCATAAGGATTTTCGGAACGTTTTACACGGACCGTGTAATGACGGCAAATCCCATCAGTCAACGCAAACTATTTAAATTTTGTATTCCCCTGTTTCCGATTTCCGAGAGAGAGAGAGAGAGAGAGAGAGAGAGAGAGAGAGAGAGAGAGAGAAAGAGAGAGAGAGAGAGAGAGAGAGAGAGAGAGAGAGAGAGAGAGAGAGAGAGAGAGAAAGTCGAGCGTGTGGCAAGGCTATATGTAGGCCCCCCTTCACGAAATCGGCCGTCAATCGGATCATTCACATCAGCGTTTGTTTTAATTTATTTCTGACCACTCTTGCCAAATCTCTCAAAGTAAACATTGAACTTGCCGCGTTGGGATCAATGCGTGTATTCAGTATAAAAACGAATAAGCGTGGACGTGATATCGCGTCGTAAGTCTTGGCAACCATGGTATTGGGTAAACAGTTCAATATGGATTGCGAGTATTTTTAGATTCCCCGTAATTATTTCACGAGGCAAAGGAACTTCGTCGAAAACGATGCCAAGTTTTTTCCCCCCACAATCAATCTTTGGCGGAATATACATCAAGAGTAAAGATATTTTACCCATCAGAGGAATAATAAAGCCTATGGTAGGTATAAGGCAAAGACATCAAAAATGAATTGGGCTGTTCCACACTTTTGCTGCAGCTAAAACAATCATTTTACTTATCTCTAACCCTTTCATATCAACTCAAAATCTTCAAAAACCGAGATACGCGTTATTCACTTCTAGCCATCGATAAATCGACACACAACTTTTTTTGTTCCAGTATACATATATGTACTCGTCTTTCTATTTAAATACCACGCGACACCCAACGTTGTGAAATGCGAGTGATTTTCGAACGTCTTCAGATTTTTTAGTTATTAAATATGATGAGTTATTTTTGATCAAGACTCTTAAATAAACTAGTTTCTTACTTTAAAGTCCGTCTATTGCTGATTAATGCACGGAAAAAAATCAGTGGTAAAATTAACCATAGCATAGTTGATTTTGGCACCTCCTACAAAGTATGGTAAATTTCACCTGATGTTTGGCATGATGAGATACACTTTTGGTCAACGCATCCATCTGCGCGTTATATTAAACTGGTAGTGTGCTTCATCATACCAAACATCAGGTGAAATTTACCATACTTTGTAGGAGGTGCCAAAATCAACTATGCTATGGTTAATTTTACCACTGATTTTTTTCCGTGTGCGTCGTGTACTTTTATCTCAAAAATTAAACGCACGAAATGAATTCGAAATGCATCTTAAGTGCATGGTATTTGCTAAGCAAATGACCGAGCGAGATAGGGAGACCTCGTGTAATTATTGCTCGAAACTTGAGTCGTGTATGATTTCTATTCGTATAAGTTATTGGCATATAATTAAATTTATTTGCAATACCAAATGAGGAATGTACAATAGTATACTTACTTAGACTACGGAGTAGACCCAAAGATTATGGAAACGAGGATGCAGTGTGCTTAATAATAATGAGCACTAATGATGAATATTGGGTTGTTGGTAACTTATAATTTGAAAGCAGACGGTAATACAGGAGGTATAAATACAAGCCACTGGTGGAGATAAGTGAACAGTGTGTTTCAAAAGTTTTTCTATTGGTTCTCCATCATCGATTCTGAGGATTGTAATTGGTTATTTTTTCTCAGTGAAAGATTGATTCAGTGGTAAAGCGGCTCGTACATCCGTGTGCTTTACTCCAGTATCGTAGCGTGCAATCTGGCAACGTTGAAGTTCGTTCGTTTAAACCCATCAAAAAGATCGAACTATTGGGTGTTCGGTGAACACCTTCGCATTCGACCCTTTACATGGGTTTAAGTGGACACATCACAACGTTGCCAATTTGCACGCTACGCCACCGATGCTTTACTCCCGTCAATAAAAAATGGTGGAAAAGAATCAACCATCGATCTTTGAAGCTTTAATAATCAGTTAAACTTTATCGCGTGAGTTTTTATGAGGATCGTGAATTTTATGACATCTCGGAAACAATCGGACGATCATTTTCACCCCTATGTGAACCAATGGAAAAGTATCGATCATTTGAAGGTTCAATTGGACCATTTAAAAATCGACTCTTTCCTAAGGTTTAAATGAAGGAGATATCAGTACAGGGAAACTCACCAGCTAACTCTGGAAATTCCCAAATTCAACAGTGATAACATCGGTGGACAAATATTACAACCGGTTCAATTAAAATCCTTTCAGTACATCATTATAAAAATTCAATCTAACAAATAAAGCGCCTGCGAGCAAACTATTCTAGTACTCATGTCAAAATTTGTGAAATTCCGTAAGATCTCCGCACAAAGACCGAAAGAGGGAATAACCACATGATGACTACAGACGGTTTTAGTAATGTCGTGTCACTATGTGTCAGCCCCTGAAAATGTTAGTTAAGCCTTCCAGAGTACCTCTTCCACTCTCGTGACCCCAACGTATCTCACTCTCATATATCTAAAACCGCGCACCGAGACATTGTTGGGGTTTTATTTTTAACAGAAATAAACTCTAGTCACATTAATGCAATAATGCAGTGCACAGAGGAAAATTTCACAAGCCAAGTTCCCGTAAATAAAATTCGACTCTAGAAAAAGATAGCAACCCATGCGAGACGTCGATACGCCGCGCCGTGAAAATGCTCTAATCTGTAATTTTTTCGTCCATCAATGCGATCGCCGTTTAAGCTGGAAATCCCGTCAACTTCGCGCAAAATAGCAACCCATGTGGTTTACTTGAACCACCACAAAATCGATTTGCGTAGGTCCATATGGGGGGGGGGGGAATAAACTATAAAACCGAGTGATAATCATGTGGTTTTCTTTTTTTTTTCACAGGTTCAGTTCATAAGAACCTAAAGTAAATAATTGATTCCTTGAAGACTCAAGTGTGATCCTCCACAATTTGTTAAATTCAGGAAGTTGTCATTCTGTCTGTCTGTCTGTCTGTCTGTCTGTCTCTGTCTCTCTCTCTCCCTCTCTCCCTCTCTCTCTCCCTCTCTCTCTCCTCTCTCTCTCTCTCCCTCTCTCTCTCTCTCTCTCTCTCTCTCCTCTCCCTCTCTCCCTCTCTCCTCTCTCTCTCTCTCTCCTCTCTCTCTCTCTCTCTCTCTCTCTCCTCTCTCTCTCTCTCCCTCTCTCTCTCTCTCTCTCTCTCTCTCTCTCTCTCTGGCCATTTGAATGCATGTGTTAGAAAAGGATGAAAGAGGCAAATAACGTGTTTGTCCCTTTGAACTTTAGCTTTAGCTTACCTAACCTAACCTAACTTAGAGCTTTGAACCATCAAATATGCTCTTTTTTCCTGCTAGTGCACAGCAAGCTCTATATACTTATCCGATGTTTAATTTCTTGTACCCGCAAATTATAACCGAAATCTGACAATCATTCTATTTTGAGAGTTCGTTCTCAAAACATTGAGTCAATTTTTATTTTACTTTTCAATGTTGCGAGCTTTTTCTGCTGCGCTCTGTGAGAGGAAACCGGAAAAATCTTCAGTCAAAGTTTTCATTGTTGCTGGTTTTCTATTAAATCTTACTCAGCACATTTTTGGTCTAAATTTACTCCGAAGCATTTGCAATTCTGATCGATGGTTTGGATCATACAGAGTGGGCCAAAAGTCCCGGCACCCCTCCATAACTTTTGAACTCCTGCAGAGAAAAAAATCAAACTTTGGTAGATGTTTATACTTAGCATTATAAAAAACAATCTTTTGAGAGGGTCAAACTTTTAGGGTCCTTCCTTTCAGGGAGGTAACCGACCCCCAACTCAAAATTTTCAAATGGCACCCCCTATCGAATTTTGTAAATCGAACTGAGACATTTGATATCTCGAATGTGGAAAACGACACCGACCTCTAATTTGCGCCAAAGTGCTCAGTTTTTAATGGCCTTTCGATCAATATATCTCAAGATATAGGGGTCGTCCCACAGAATTTTTGAGGGAGGCCCCCTGAGGGGCCTAAGCGTTAACAATTTCCAGGGGCGCTAAATCCTATTTTTGACTAAACTTGTGTCAAAATCGTATTTTTTTCTGAAAAGGGCTTGCTTTTTAAAGTATTTTAGACTCCTAGTTTTTTTAAATTCTAGTATCTCAAAGTGGAGTAATGATTTTTTGAAAATAGGTCTATATCAAACTTTGACCTTCGATGTATCTAAAACAAAAAACGATATTGACCTTCGTTGCGCAGAAAGTCTCAGAATTTAATGCCTTTTCAAATGATGTATCTCAAGATAGGGGGTGCCATTTGAAAATTTTGAGTTGGGGGTCGGTTACTCCCCTGAAAGTAAGGACCCCAAAATTTTGACCCTCTCAAAAGATAGTGCCTTATAGGTTATATACATCCAGCAAATTCGGTTATTTCATCTACAGCCGTTCAAAAGTAATGGA
>VMOF01000035.1:40257262-40307262 GCA_011764245.1 Trialeurodes vaporariorum
ATGCTTGGATTATACTTTCCCTATAGACTCATAAACACAGATCATAATTCCTCGAACATGAAGTTCAAGGAATCACAATTGGAGTTTCTTTTTTTTCTTTTTCCCCCCTTTTTTTAACTTTTTACTGATGATGACTTTGTATTAAATAATGAAACAGTTTTTTGATAAGATATAAGAATACATTGCTTTTAAAAGATTTCATATACAGGGTATTAAAGAAAATATGTACCATATCGAATTTCTCGCGAACGGCTTCGAGTTTCGAAAAATACCGAAACACGTACGTCTAAAATATTTTCGAGGGGGAGAAATTTTTTTGGGGGGTTTCGTTTTCCCCGCCCCAGGGGGCGTGGAGAGGGGGGGGGGCACCCCCCTAACTCGAATATTTCAAATGGTGACCCCCATAATGTGATACATTGATCGAAAGGGCATAAAATTTTAAAACTTTTGGCGCAGATAAAAGATAAGTTTTTACGTTACAATGTATATCGTTTTTAAACATCAAAATGACTCTTGAGCCAATGCTGGGTCCGGCACTCCATTTCGTTCAATTCAGTGACATTTATTCTTAGAAAGCTCTGACTGGTTCGTTATGCGTTTATTTGGATTTGTAAGTGGAGGTATACGCAGAATGTAAATCTAAATTGGATCAATTATATTTTTGAGTGCTTCGCGGAAGCAAATATATCCCCTGACCTACACTCCAGCCCAAAAGTTTTGAACCAAACTAAAATGCCAATACTTTTATTGTGACTTGGCCACATGGAATTGCAATCAATTAATCATTATTGATGAAATAAAAACTGAAGAAATGACTATTAAATGAATCAATATTGATTGGTTCATTCAATACTTTCCCGCACCGTTTAGTTATAGAATAAATAATCCAAAATTTCGATTTAAATCAAAAATTTTGAGCGGGAGTGTACGTAAGTGCACTAAGGAGTGGCTCCAGATTCCTGGATGTGTTTGTTCTTCGAAAGCTCCCTTTTATCTGGAATCGCACAAGGGCGCATACAAAAAGAATTGAAAATTGTATTTACTATGCTTATTAAAGTTTCGAGCATTTTACGGGAGCAAATACCGCCTATTGAATACAATCCTCGATTTCCTAGGTAGCAAAATTGGGGGGGGAGGAGGGTTGGAAAAAAAAACAAAAACAAATTGAAAAAAAAAGGACGAAGTACCATTATTATGAAATTCATTCCGCAGAATGAGCATGACGAGAGAGTGCTTATGAAGTTCTCCAAAACAATATTGAGGGCAGACATTGGCATAAAAACCAGTGGCGTACGCAGGATTTTTTTTTTTTTTTTTTTTTTTTTTTTTTGTAGGGACTTGGACTGGTGAGCGTTTGACAGAAAAGTATTCCCCTATTTCCCTCTCCCTCTCCCCTAAAAATCAGAAGTCTGGGGGGGAGAGTATTTAGCCCCTTTTAGTGCACTAGTATGAACTGCTCACTGCTTACTATACTTTTGATACATTGAAGGATACTGATAACACTATATAACCTCCATTTTTATCGATGAATAGCGTTCCTGCTAACGTTCAATCGTTTTTATTGAAAATTAGGACTGAACTCTTTGTGAACAGGAGCCATTAAAACAGCCATTAAAAGTTTAATGTGCATCCGGTTGGAGGGGGGGGGGGGGTTAATCATTGGCTCCCCGCCATTCGATCAATTTTGCACATTTTTGCTCTTATACTGATAGGGCCATTGGACATTGGTGCCCTGACGTTGGTCCGAAGCAGAGAAAACAGTGCGCAATAAAATTGCTAACGGCGGTGATAGAGTGCAAGTTCATTTAGGCAACATTGAATTTTTCCCATTTAAAACCTTGATAAATACCAAATTTGAGAGTGTTCACCAACCATGGTAGCTCAATATTTTTAGTGGGTTTTATGGATGGAGAGGAACGTTGCCAAATTGTACGGAACGGCGTAACGCAATTGTCAACAAAGAGAGATTACAAATTGGTCCTCTACTAACTGAGCCCGAACGAATTTATTTCTCATTCATTACGAGATAACATACTCTTTTTTTTCACCCTGAGCGATATTCATCAGTAATGACGGGTAAAAATTGTATCCTACGCACACTCACACACACAAACACACGTTACACGTTCATCTGTAATATTGTGTAGGAGAGTGAGACTCGCGACTCAGAATGAAAAATCTGGTTTTATCGCAATTTCAAAATACAAGAGGGTTCATTCGAAGAAGGAAAAAAATGAATCCATTCTCTTCTGGAAGGGTAGCAAAATAATAATAATAATAAAAAAAAATAAAAAATAAAAAAAAAAAAATAAAAAAATAAAAAAGGGGGGGGGAAGGTAAAATAAAACTGAACAAAAGGATCATTTTTACTCTCAGAATATCAGCTCAGCTCTCTTTCTCTTTCCCTTTCACTCTCTCCTTCTTTTTTTTTTGATTCCCCTGACTTCCCCGCCATTTTACATTTCACCCCTCTTCTCTCCGTGGCCCCCGACCCATCCCTTTCATACGCTCTCTTTGTTTTAATTTTCTTCTCGTTTCCATCGATAAATATTATGATTTGCATATTTCGCTGCTTCAATACTATATATGGATATATCTGGCCGTTGTTCTTTGGCAATGATTGGAAGTAAGTTCATTCATTCGTAAGAGAAATGAGCAGAAGGAGAAAATAAGTGAATGAGAAGCAGGTGTTGAAAGTGAAACGGGAGAGAGGATAGCTGCGCATTGCGCAGTGCGCATACTCCAATGCATTGAAACAAACATAGATTCGAATAAATCATAGATATGTCGCAGACAAATAGACATATACCATCAGGCATTTACCCAAATGATTAATCAAAGGGACTAAAACGTGACGAAACCATCGACATTGACTATCTACATGCAAAACAAACCCCATTAGTATACCAAGTTCATCACACAACTCATCGCGTGCCTATTCAAATCATGCGAGTAGATAAATATTCCTACTCCGCTGTGCTTGTTTTTGCAGACATCATCAATTGAAGGCGCTCAACGAAGCATTCTGTCTGCATACCATTTGGGAACTAAAACATTTCAGCAGAACAACACGGCCGCGGCGTTCCACGAATCAGCAGAATCATCTGTCGTACAGTTACACTGTTGTACTGCTATACGGTACGAATTAACCAGAAAAGACAAAATATCGGAAAGTACATATAACTAACGGTGCCGTCTCGCGGATTGAAAGATCCCAAGTTCCGCCTAGAATCACTTTAATGTCAGTATTTTTGGGACCAAATAATGTCAGGTCCCGAGCGTTTTGGGTCATGTGGCGTGCGTAGGCTCTCTGATTGGTCGAACCACGCAATAAGGCAGTTGCAAGGGTCTGAAATTTGGTGTTTTATAAATAAAATTGTAATACTTGATGAGCTGAGAACAATGGTGCCTTTGGTTTTTTCATAAGTGTCCGAGTTTTGGAGATACACACCGTGTAAAATTGTAAGGTATCGTGGGCGTAGTGACGTCACTACGCGGAATTCCCATTTAAAACAATGTGTTTTTGGGCCAAAATCTCATCTCCGGAATAATGGGACATAATTATAAACCAAAGGCATCTTTGTGCTCAGCTCATCAAGTACTTTCATTTTCTTTGCAAAAAACTTATCATTTCAGACCCTTGCAACTGCCCCATTCAACTTGCGCAAACTGCCAGGAGGACTATATACATTTCTTGGTCTCTGGACGAAGAAAAAGTATTGGTTCATATGAAACGTCCAAGTTTTTGTACGCAATGACCAAAGTTTTCGGATATGAGAACTGAGCTTCAGTCAGAAGCACCGAAGATTTTGGCAGGGAGTGAATTCATTTGGGTCATAGTTTTTTGTCTTACTAACCGAAGTCTTCAGTACTCCTAACTGACGTTCAAGTACTCACCACTAAAAAATTTGGCATCCCTTATGAACCAAAATTCAGTTCATATAACCGATTTTTTTTTCTTCGCCACTCCGTGTGTCCCTTAAGATTTTACAGAAAGAAAAAAAGAGCTATCTATGATAAGCGGTGGTTGCGTCATTATTTTGATGAATATCTTTATAAGTCTCATCCTCGATGTGACGCTCTCTCTCTATTTCTATAGAGTCTTGACTTGCACTCTTTCTCTCTTGCTCTCTTTCTCTCTCGCTCTCTTTCTCTCTCACTCTCTGCCTCCCGCTGCCCTATCAAACTTTCTTGAGTCAGCCCACTCATTATAGAAGAGGCTAGAACGCTCATCATTATTTTGACGAACAAAATAAAAACAAATGGTTCCGATTCCTCTTTTAATTTTAGTGAAAAGGAGAGAAATAAAGTTGTTAATTGAGAGAGTTAGTATGATTTACCAAGGTTAAAATGAGAACGAATCTCCTTCTTTTTTCCTGCCCTTCCCCCACCTCCACTTAGATTGCAGGGATGAATTATCTCGGCAGTGAGGAATTAAGCCCTTTAAATTCGTAATTATGCGACCAGAGGCGGAAATGTTCTTTTTTACTCGTGCGAGCTGGCGTTTTAGCGAACGGCGCTCCACCTCCACCGGCGCGGCATGGCGTCGGGCGGGTTGCATCGGTAACGGCGGCGCGGCGCCGCGGTATGCCACGGCCACCAGCGCGACACGTCTCGTTTTACCTCCTCTAACTCGGCTCACAATAATTTAAATATTTATAGTCAAGTTCACACTGGTGTAAACTGTCTCACTATCGCAATTTTTCTCTCTTTTTTTTTTATTTTAAATGTGTGTTTTATTTAGCTTTAATAGACTCTCTATTACAAGCTGATTGGTTATGACCCACACGAATACATAAGTCGTTTCATATAATTGAAGATTCGCGAACTTTTGCTACTTCACAGTAGCGGCCCGTGAGATTAGGCAACCATGCATTTTTCCCACTTAAACTTAGGTAAAACATCGATTCAAGTGGAGGCTGGCAGCCTCCTCGAGTTTCGATTGTTTTCCATGTATTTAAATGGGATAAAAACACTGTTGCCAAATCGCACGAGCCGCCACTGGTGGCCGTAGCCAGGATTTTTTTTCGGGGAGGCTGCACCTTCAGAATTTTTTTTCGTCGGTGGCTTCAGATTTGCCCCCCTTCTTTCCCCCCTATATTTTTCCTTCCTTTCTTTTATATTCTCCCTTTCCCCCTAACATGACGTTGCGGGGAGGGGGCTGTAGCCTCATCACCCCTCACCCCCGTACTTACGGCTATAGCTACAGCAATATGTTACATGGAACAAATGTTTGCAAAAAAACGATTTTACATTGTAGTTACCCGCAATTTGGCTCTGAAACAGTATGCTGGCTGTTTGAACGTAACGTCACTAAGATCAATAGTAAGGCTTCGATGCATATCATTGGCGACTACGGAGAGGCTACTCCCCCGTTCATCCAAAAAAAAGGGGAAGGGAGGGGGAAACCAAACCAATAAAAGTAAAGGTGGTCGCCCGGGGGGAGGGGGGGGGGGCGAAAATCTTAAGTTTGCAAGCCCGCGAGAGCTAGATCCGCGGCCAATGATGCAGACTGTCATCGCATGTCTTGAAAATGCTTCTCTACCGTCTCTCTCACTCTCAGGCGACACCAACATGTGGCTGTCTTTTTCCATTCTGTCTATAATTTCGTATATGAAAATATATTTCAAGACATTTCCTGCTGGAAATCAACGTACGTTGACTATGAAAATTCATTGAATATTCAATGAATACGTGGTTACAAGGACGACATATGTTTCTGATACACCCTGTATATGTATAACGAACCAGCTCGACCATCTGACGTCATCACACTGAAACCATCTATTTCAATATCTTTCCATCAAGAGTGTCTTGCTTATCCTTTCCGTCCATTTGACAAGAATGGAAGGGATAGAGTAATGATCATCCCTCTCACATTTTTTTTTCAGTACATCAAAATAAAGTCTTTCCCCCTCCCAAATCCATATTCTCGCTCTCAAATCGGTGCGGTGTGTGCACCGTTTGCTCATTTGTAAAACACAGTGTTTCTCCCCTCACAGACGAAGCAAAGCAATGAGCAATTGCCAATAGGTCAGTTTACGATCCGTCCGATACAGCTAACCTTCCCTCCCCTCTCCTCCCGTCCACTCCCCCTCGCCCATCCTATACCCTCCCACGTGCGCCTCTTGCAGCAACAGTCAGATTCAGCTGAAAAATAATTGGTCTCTTGAATAAATACATTACTCCGCTGTTTTATGGGTATCAATTTTTCACGCATGCACTATTAAGAGACGGTTAAGAGATATTGATGTTCCTCTTCTCTGCCTCCTATTGTCAGGAAAAATTGCCGAAGATAAATTTCAACGTTGTTTTGAATAATTCTCGTGTATGAGACATTGAATTGGTTAACCCACGGGTAAGTCCGTTGCAAAATCACAATTATGTGCCATGAATCGGCTAATTTTTTTCCCCCTCTTCCCCCTCCCTCCGCACTTTTCGTAGGGTCTAATATCCATATTCTCTACCACTATTCCCTATAAGAGAAATGCAGAAGCAGAGTAATTTGTATAGGAGGCCACTTCTCTGACAACTCAAAAACTGAACACTATGTAGGGTCTCAATATTATTATGACCTAATATGAAAGTTGAGATTACAGAGGTCATGATCGTCCGCCATTGGAGGCGTAGTTACGCAGTAGTGGCGCAACCACGATCTATTCCGGCCGTCTAGAGGGACTACATCCCTTTTCTCTCCTGCGAGTATCCTCGTCTAACCGGTCTAACATACGTGTGTCCACGGAGAAAAGAGAGTGGTAGAGAACTTTTTGTTGAGCTATTGGTATTTTAAGTCCCTTTAAGAAAAAACAAATGTGCAGGGAGGACAGAGCTCAGTCATCTCGCTTCGTGTATAATTTTAAAAGGGGCTATCCCATGAACGAATCCGAAGGTTAATTCCATTCCTCTACACTCCTCTTTCCCGTCATCACCACATAATTCCTCTTTGTTGAGCCTCCAAAGTCTTCTCTTTTTTCCTTTTTTTTCCTCCGAGTGAAAGCTTTATAATCACAACCAATCAGAGCTCTCTGAGTAGACGGCTATACCTCCTTCACAGTTTTTTTTCTTTCTTCAAACGGGACTTTAATATAGACATGAAAGAGCTTTTAATTTGTGCCAACACTTACGCATACTACTCCATAGAGGCAGATTCATAGAAATTTGCCCTTCTGTTTCCTCCTCCTATTTGAACTCATTTGTTGGAAAAATACACAAAGAAGTTCCATCACGTGGTTTATGGCCCTTATCTCTGTCCTTTTTCAACACATGCGTTCTGATGAGCGGAGAGAGAGAGGAAGACAAATTGCTGGATCCACTTCTGGAGCCGAATTAACCCTTTCGATACCACGCCCGTATACTCGTTCCTGTGACTGGATCTATCTCATGCGATATCAGTTTTTTATCCACAACAATTGCAGCTCCTAATTGTTAATTTTTGAAAAATACACATAATGTTCCCTCGAGAGCCTTCAATCTACTGAATATGCAAAATTAACACCGCGATGTAGGAATATTTAACTACCCACTTAAATTGAGCCTTCGAACAATGATTTGTCTTCGTAACCTGATTGTAAAAGGGTTAAGGTGGTGAAAAGTCGAACTTGACTTGACTAGACTGAGCATGTTACGTTTTCCATATGCTTGGTTCTGATTGGACGGTGGTGCAGTTTTGAGTCATCGGTTGAACTTAAGGTTGAGCTGATCAGTGCTCAACTTGATTCGGTTTCTGCGAGCTGATCTTTAACGTCATTGGGTAAGACTGGTAGACTGGCTGAATGGAGGGTATTTATTGGTTCTTCTATAGTATATATCGAAAAGTAAAGCTATGTAACCAATTAACCCTGCGCTTTAATCGATAAGCTAAACCTTTTTTATAGGCATAAGCATTTAGCTTATCGAACTTGGCGGAAGGATACTCGGTAGAGCTTTACTTTTTTATAGACACTGAAGAAGGACCGATAGTAACCCTCCATTCACCCAGTCTACCAGTCTTATCTAATGTACAAAACTCAGGCTGCTTGTACTCGGGGTAATCCTCGCTCTTGCATTAGGTTTTTGCGATGTAGACACTGCACGCTGAAATCTCTAATGTTCTTGATCCCTTTCAGATAGTCAGATATCGAGAGCAGTACTATATATCGCACGTTTTTTTTTTAAAGTAGGTTTTTCACTTGACTAAATTGTGCTGTATCGCTACATCTGGAATCAGTGACGGACCCAGAAAGTGTCGGGGGGGGGGGGGGGGGGGGGTTGAAATTTGAAATGTCGGAGAAGCAATTTACGATATTTTCTGTTGAAAAAATGTGAAATTTGACGCTTCTACGGGAGGGCACGTGTTTCTGTGCTATGGGCGTGTGCAGAACCTTCTTAAAGAGGGGGATGGGGGGCAAAACCTCGAAAACAAATGCCACAGGGGCCCTCGATTAATGTAAATTGTTGTTTGTTTTCAGCTCATTTTTTTTGGAAATGGGCGTGCAAATCGGTATTTCCCTTGATTTCAGGGGGGAGGGGGAGGTGCAAGTGCACTTTGCACTTGCGTTACTTGCCCCCCTACTTTTCCGGCACTCATGCCCTCTGCCCCCTCCCCCGGAACCATCACTATTTGGAGTTATAAGCAATCTCAATGCACGTACTCAAAAGCTTAATACGAACTCGAGTAAATTTGTGCTCATCAATTGGAAATGTAGAGAGAATTACAAAACAAGGGTTGAACTACTTTCCGGAAAAGTATTCTCAGTACTCACTGTTTAACTTCCATTTCATAAACCATTCAAACCGCGCGCGCTGCAGCTTTTAAATAAAGTCTCAGAATTGATTCAAACGTTCAGTTCCAACGGAATTTCACAGAAAATTGAAGTTTAAGCTGAGGATAAGTTCACAGATGTTTACGATGTCTATCGTTCCTTTTCTAGACTCTGATCGAGGAACTCTGCACATAAAATACGCGCATGGGTGGTCGGAGATGCATTCATGTCTTGAGTAAAAACCTAATATCAGGTTCAAAGTTTGAAAATACATAAATTTATAAGAAGAGAGAGAGAGGAGAAGGAGGAGGAGGGGCCGCGCGTGTGTGTGTACAGTGTGTGATGGATGAAATAAAAGGAAAAGACGTTTAGATTATTCCGAGAAAACATGCTAGTAAAGGGAAAGAGAATATGTAAATAAATGTTGATACGTATCTGAAAAATAGAAGAGCTTTTAAGTTTAAAAAGTGGAGGGAAAGAAAGTCAGAATAAGGAGCCGTGCGAGCAAGCCCCGAGCAAGGAGAGTCGGAGAGAGAAAGTTCAAATAAGAGAAAACACGATTGAAAAGTAAATTTAACTCAAAATCAACTGGAGTATTTAAAATGAAAAGCTGACAGAGGAGAAACTGAGACAGAAGGTGCGTGTGCGCCTGTGCGCGCGTGTGTGTATGTAAGTGAGAGAGAGAGAGAGAGAGGAGAGAGAAGAGAGAGGGGGAGAGAGAGAGAGAGAGAGAGAGAGAGAGAGAGAGAGAGAGAAGAGAGAGAGAGAGAGAAGAAGAGAGAGAGGGGAGAGAGAGAGAGGAGAGAGAGAGAGAGAGAGAGAGAGAGAGAGAGAAGAAGAGAGAGAGAGAGAAGAGAGAGAGAGAGAGAGAGAGGAGAGGAAGAAGAAGAGAGAGAAAAGAGAGAGAGAGAGAGAGAGAGAGAAAAGAGAGAGGGGAGAGAGGAGAAGAAAAAGGAGGAAGGGAGAGAAGAAAGAGAAAGAGAGGAAAGGAGAAGAGGGAAAGGGGAAAGAGAGAAGAAAAAGAGGAGAGAGGAAAGGGGGGAAAAGGGAGGAGAGAGAAGAGGAAAAGGGGAAGAGAGAGAGAGCAAGAGGAGAGAGAGAAAATAAGAGAGAAGAAGGGGAAAAAGAGAAAGAATAAGAGAGAAGAAGAAGAGAAGAAGGGGAAAGAGAGAGAAGAGAGAAAGAGAGAGAGGAAAAAGAGAAGAGAGAAAAAGATAAAGAAGGGGGAGAAAGGGAAAGAAGGGGGAAAGGAGGGAAAAGAGGAAAAAGAGAGAAGAGAGAGAAGATAGAGGAGAAAAACCCCGAGAGGGGAAAAGAAGAAACAAAGAGAGAGAGAAAGAGGGAAGAGAGGGAAAAGGGAAAAAAAGGGAAAAGGGGGACAGAGAAAGAGACAGCAAAGGAGGAAAAAGCTCCTTCAGAAAGTTTAAACATGATACATGCTATTGATTTTTCCCCTCTCTTTTTCAGAAAATATATACATACCTACATAAAATACGAGCTAAACTTTATGAATTCGGTTTTTTTTTCTTTCTTCCTTCTTTTTCTCAATTGAATTTTGATTTGGTAGACTCCTACCGGCCCTACCCCACATATGTATTTTTACGTTCTCTGGACTCCGCAGATACGGCGCAGTTCAAAGTCTACCGCGTGAGAATTTGATTGCGCAACGACCATTAATAACTCGCATATAAGGTGCAATTCGTTTACAGTGGCGGCTCGTGTGATTTGGCAACCATGCAATGTTTCCATTCAAACTTAGGTAATAGAACTGATTGTTGGGGAGAATCGATTGTTTTACATTCGTTTAAATGGGAGGAAAAAATTGATGCAAAGTTACAAGGCTCTTGTAACTTTAAAAAACACAAAGGCCGGGGGGGGGGGTTTAAAGGCGGCTCGCCTTTGTTATCACAGGCAGGGATGTTTCTTATGAGCTCACAATATGATCCTCGACTGCTTGGCTGATGAATATTGAACTCGTATTATTTGAAACCTTGTTAATTCAGTGATGTTGATGAGTCTTTGTCTTTCGGAAAAAGAGGACACATTTTGGATTCCATGGGTGGTTTCACAGCAAAAGATTCAAGTGACAGACTGTTACGTTATAAACGGCGCGGCGCTTTGATATCGCGAACTGAATACTCTCCGCGGGATTTTTCTTCGTTTTTCGAAGGAAAGAACTTTTTCCTTTTTTCCGTGTTTATATAGAATTTTGAGAATATTTGTATTTTAATAGCCAGATATTGTGTCACAGGAAACCTTCATTTTGAAAACTTTCTGGGGCCGAACCCCTAATACCGGCGTCCACTTTTGAATGTAAAAATACCAATAATTTCTCATTGGGATGGGGGGGGAGCCCACCACAGCCTCTATTATGGGTCGGTCCGCGGACTTACTTTTCCGGTCCTAATTTTGGAACCAGTTCGCCTCTACCTCTGGGGTCCCAGTATAAATGTCACATGGGAATCTATGAAATAAATCCCAGGGGGTTCCCATGTGAATTTAGTCACGGGTACCCGTGGGAAATAGCACAACCATGGGAATGGACGTGCTTTTTCCCATGGGTAGCCCTGGGATTTATTTTGTGGGTTCACAAGTGATATTTCCACTAGGGATACTATTTAGCCCTTTATATTGCTACTGCAATTACTATATTTGGTCCGGACGTCGATAATATGGCCGTCTTATATAGCAGATCACACGAACAAGCTTACATATGTCACGCGATTCGTTGACCACATTGTTGGTCTAATATAAATTACAAATATATTTACCTCATTGTAAAATTAAATATTTTGATAATTTCCTCCTATATGAATGTGATCATAATTTTTGTTTCTTTCTTTTTTTGTAGTGTCAGAAAAATACAGTCGATTTCATAGGTAAAATTTTGGGAGTATAATTGCTTAAAATTGAGGCAGTGTGCGGTAAATGGGCGTATGGCGAAAAAAACGACTTTCGAGAAAAACGCGTTTGAAAGTTTAAAACGTTATAACAAAACGTTGTAGGTGCGTCCATTCGAACGATTGTTTCGTGGTTATTTTCCGTTCAACATAAGTATGAATAACTTTATATCACCTGTTAGGTCACATCAGGATTTCAAAAACGAGTTCTCCAAAAAAAAAGGGCGTAAATCGCCATACGCCCATTTACCGAAAAATGTCTCAATTGTGTTCTCACAGTCCAAATCTTCAAAATACCTCTAGACCCCCTCCGATGAAAGATTCCCCCCCCCTAATGTCCCGAACGGTCTAGTTACGGCCCTGATCAGAAATGTTGCTGAAAATCGCTGGGAGCTGAAGTTTATAACAAGCATTTTTAATAAAGATGAAAGATCTATCGCTAGCTTTTTTTTTTTTTTTTTTTTTTTTTTTTTTTTTTTTTTTTTTGGCTGAAGAAAATTTTTGGAAATACCAATTCGACTCAAACAGGAGTAAAGAGAAGAAAGAAAAACTAATATTGAAAAGCAAATATGCATGTACAGGGGGGAATCAAGGCTTCTGAATATGTATTGTACGAACAATTCCGACATTGTGTGGGCGAGGGTACAACTCAGAAAATAATTTTTAATATTTTTAAAGTTCATTTGTATGAATAAAGGTTTCAAAAAGGGGAAAGGAGGGGGGAACGAGACGAAAGTAATAACAATGCCATACCTACAACAGAAAGTATGTGTGAGTAATGTGTGTTTATGATATCGCGCGAGCATAAGGGTGTGTGCGTGTGTGCGTCTGTTTTTATAGTGCTCGCTCGTGCGAATGTGTGAGTGAGAAGCCCTGGGATCGATATATCATTTGGTTGCCATGGCGACGCTATTTTAAGACCTCATCCCTTTTCATAAGAGTTTTCATAACTTAGGAGCATGAATGTTTTTATTATCTTTATTATAATTTTCATCATCATCAATACACAATCATCATTCCCGG
The DNA here is from genome assembly GCA_011764245.1 of Trialeurodes vaporariorum. Classification (NCBI taxonomy): domain Eukaryota; kingdom Metazoa; phylum Arthropoda; class Insecta; order Hemiptera; family Aleyrodidae; genus Trialeurodes; species Trialeurodes vaporariorum. Next base: position 40,269,927 of record VMOF01000035.1, read on the forward strand.
GGCCTTTCACCATCAATCATCTTCTTCTCTAAATACATTAAACACAGACATTTTGTACTCGCGTGAGGTACAGCGCGTTGACGTCCCACCCCATCCCCCATCCCACCCCACCCGACACCCGACATTGCCACCACCTCTCGGCGTACGTGTGGCTGAAGCCGCCTCATACTGAAAATATAAGCTCCTTTCCACCCCCCCCCCCCACCCCACCACGCTCTACCCTACCCCGCCCCACAGCTCTCTGCCAACCCTTTCATATCTCCTTCATTTTCTGCTTTGCTATCATGGACCATCGAAGCATATATGAGCTTTATGAGACCGTTCTGTAATAAGTTGACGTAAACTTCATTGGTTTTGCTGACTTGGGAAAAAACTATATCGACAAGCTTTTCTGAGGTAAAAATTTCTTGGACTTGGACATACCTATTCTATGTACATTTTTGAACGTTTCAAAAGAAATTGGAGGCAGTAAATGGATCTGTTGCAAATTTTTGCTACAGCGATATAGAGGGTCGATGCCTAATTAAAGTTGGGTGAAAATAATCACATTGAAAACCTAAACAAATCTGAAAATCCACTGAGCCTCAGTGGCGGCTCGTGCTATTTGGCAGCCCTGTTTTTTAGCCTTTTGAACAATGCAAAAATATTGATTTCTTAGGGATTCAGTGAATCCCTTGAAGATCGATTATTTTCCGTAGGTTGAAATGGAGAGAATCCGTTGCTGCCAATGTTGCCACATTGCAAATGTCACCATCATACTGATGAACTTACAAAAAGCGTTTACACGAAATTCCAAGATGACGGTCGAATCAGTGGCGTAGCGTGCTATTTGGCAACGTTGCATTTCGTCAAGATCGAACGATAGAGTGTTCGGTGAACACCTCCGCATTCGACCTTTTATACGGGTTTCAATGGACTCAATACAATGTTGCCAAGTTGTACGCTACGCCACTGGGTCGAATAAGTGGGTCACAATGAGGGAGTCCCATCTAATTGCAGATTTTTCTATGATGAGTCATACTTTTTCAGAATAGAAAGTTGCGATTAGATGCGACTATCCCCTTGTGACCCGCTTATTTGACCGCCATGTTGACATTTTGTTTAAACGCATTTATTAAGTTTTTTAGTCAAGTTTCAAAACTTTTTAGTGCTATAATTCAACTTTATTTTCCATTGATTTTACACACCAAAATAGATTCTCTCTGGAGCTTTACTAAAAGATTATAACGTGCCCATGGTTCCTCAAAGCGTTCAACGCACGCTCAAAATGAAAGGATCGATGCTGCTGCTTCTGGTAAATAATACTCTGATAATTTTATGCTTAAGGAATTTGCGTCAAACCTGGGTTTGCTTGCGGTGATCGTGGGGTCAGCCGGTGTAACATCATTTAAATCATTGTGTCATTACAGTGAGTCGATGCATGGCCTCATAGTAATTATACTTCAGACCCTGTTTTTTGCGGTTACTATAAGGATTACGCAAAATAGATAAACTTAAAAAATTGTGAGCTTCACATTTAGTTCTTAAAGCTCCTCGCACAATTGACCCACTCAGAAAATACAACACGGGAAAAAATCAGTGGTAAAATTAACCATAGCATAGTTGATTTTGGCACCTCCTACAAAGTATGGTAAATTTCACCTGATGTTTGGTATGATGAAGCACACTACCAGTTTAATATAACGCGCAGATGGATGCGTTGACCAAAAGTGTACCTCATCATGCCAAACATCAGGTGAAATTTACCATACTTTATAGGAGGTGCCAAAATCAACTATGCTATGGTTAATTTTACCACTGATTTTTTTCCGTGAAGTTATATTGACAGCGATAGTGACACCACACAACTTGTCAGAATAAAGCACAGCTAAACATATCGATATAAACAGTTATTGTTTTGAGGAATGAAGCCTCTGCAGTCCGCACTCCCATCAATCATCAACTGATGTTCAAAAGAAAAGCGCCCTTATTTTGAATAGGCAACGCTGCCGTACATCAATAAAATTATGGAGTTGGAGACCATAGCACGCTATTTTCATCGAAGTAATAATTTACTGCGCGGTTTCATACAACATCCCAGCCGAGCCGATCGCGTTAAATGCATTTGCTCATGAGAATCGATCGTACAGAAAGTCGTGTCAAGAACGGGGTGAGACCAGAGACAGGTCTATTTAAGAACACCTGAACACAGGTAAGTGTCACTAAAATAAGTATCAAACAACAATTCAAATCGTGGCACATTTCGAAGTTTTTTATATGCTTACACAGGCGCAGTGCTTACAGAGGCGGATCCATGCAGGATTCAGAAATTGCCCCCCCCTCTCTCTCTCTCTCTCTCTCTCTCTCTCTCTATCTATCTCTCTCTCTTCTTCTCCTTCTTCTCTCAGCCCATTCAATCAAGTATGTTAAAGAATGATACAAATTTGGGTCATAACGCGACTTCGGTTCTTATAAGTGGGCAGTTGGAAGGGTATAAAAATGTGGTGTTTTTTTACTTACAATGAAGCTCTTGCAAACTTTTGTTGTGAGTAAATGAAAAGTCTAATCTAGTAATCTAATGTATAAACCAGCGAAAATCACGCTAAGAAAGCCTAAAATTTAGCGATAAATTCACATAACTGCTATAACGGCAAGTTTGTAATGGCAGTTCAACGCAGGTATCATGGGGGATTCCTGTCTACTTTGCCACTTTTTCTACGGAAACACAGAGATATGTCTCTATTTAGATGGGTATCTCTCACGATACCTGGGTCTCTCCGCCATTAAGCCCGATTCTGAGAGTGAATTCCGTGATTTTTTAGTGTACTCATCGTCATTTTTACAAGTTTTTATGCAAGCATCGACTCTTCAATCCCCTATAGCAAAAGTTTGCAAGAGCCCCATCAGAGAAAATGAAAGAGGGCTTGATGAGCTGAAGACAAACGCACCTTTGCTTTTTTTCATTAGTATTCCGGTTTCGGAGGTACACTCGTGTAAACTTGAAAAAAATCGTGTGTAGTGACGTCACAAAGCGAATTCCCGTTTAAAACAACGTATTTTGGACCAAATTCGCATCTCCGGTATACTATGAAACCTCGTTAGTAACCAAAGGCATTCTTTATTATCGGCTCACCGAATACTTTCATTAATTGCTTTCTAAAAAGTCCCAAAATTCAGACCCTTGCAACTACCCCATTGTCCTTCTCTAAAACACGAATTCAAGCGGGTGGGCAAAGTTATTGACAAATGGGCTAAAGCCCATAACAAAAATATCAATCTATTGGGTGTCCGATGAAGAGTATTGGATTCGAAATGTCAAATTCGTCTCTCCACATGCGTTTTAATGTAGACAAATCAACATTTCCAAATCACGAAATGCCTGATCTGCTTTCGTCAGGTTACTTTCAAGCACCTCTGATTGGATGTTCGTTTTAGGCTTTAGCATAGACAAGAAGGAGTCGAATACATTGAAGACTCACACCAAAGGAATCAATAAGGAGAACGAGGAGTACAGGAACGTATAGGAAAGGAATGGAATGCTGACAAATCCGTCTGTCCGACGCTGGATCAGAACTTAACCCTCGAATTCGTTCACGCGTTCGACTCCTTTCAAATACATAAAGCATCGTGTCAGTACTCCATACAGAACTTTCCTTCAAAGGACTCTAATCAATACTTCGCAATTTACGATCCTCCACAGAATATAGGACACACTGATGGAGAGTGCAATCTTCTAACGTCGTAGTTTCGTCAATTTAAACTCATGCAAAAGGTCAAACTTGAGGGTGCTCGTTGAACACTCCGACAGTTCCATCTTCTTCACGCCTTTAAATGGTCGAACGCAACGTTGTCAGTTTGTGAACATTGCCACTGTAACAACAATAAGACATCAATGGGGCTCTTGCAAACTTTTGCTATAGGGGATTGGAGAGTTGATTCTTGCACAAAAACCTGTAAAAATGACGATGCGTACTCTCAGTCGCGAGGCGTGCGATTTGGCAACGTGCCTTTTCCCCCATTTAAATACGTTAGAAAGGTCGAAATGCCTGGTCATCGCCGATGACTGGAGCGTTCGACTTTTTTGGCGAATTCAAATGGAGAAAATACATTGTTGCCAAATGTCACGCTTCGCCACTGCGTACACTGAAAAATCACGAAATTCACTCTCAGAATCGGCCGTAATGGCGGAGAGACGCAGGTATCATGGGATATTCCTATCTAAATTGACCGTTATCTCTGTGTTTCCGTAGAGAAAATGACATATAAGACAGGAATCTCCCATGATACCTGCGTTGAAGCACCAGTGCAATCTTGCCTTTAGAGCAGTTTTGTGAGTTTATTACTGAATTTTCGATTTTTTCAGTGTGAATTTCGTGATTTTCGCTGGTTTTTACCTCCGATTGGACTGATCATTTCCTTACTGCAAAAGTTTGCAAGAGCCCCATTTACAGTTGTAAGTCAGTTGTAAGTTTATTGTACAGTCGGGAATAAAAAGAATGTCAGACGCTTCCTTTTTATGATGAGTCCTTTTTAAACTTAGAGGTAGGCCACCCGCAACAGTTAAATTCTTTATGATGTCGGATATTGCGGGTAGCCAGTGGAGCGGCGCGGACGTTGCGTTGCATGCAATCTGGCGAATCTCTATTTTGTCAATGGGGCTCTAGCAAAATTTTGCTGTAGGGGATTGAAAAGTCGATTGTTGCATAAAGCCTGTAAAAATGACGATGAGTACATTAAAAAATCTCTCAGAATCGGGCTTAATGGCGGAGAGACACAGGTATCATGGGAGATTCCCATCTAAATTGAGACATATACATCTCTGTGTTTCCGTAGAGAAAGTGGCATAATAGACAGGAATCCCCTTTCATACTTTCGTTGAACCGCCATTACGATATTGCCGTCGAAGGAGTTATGTGAGTTCATTACTGAATTTTAGACTTTCTCAGTGTGATTTTCGCTGGTTTATACATTAAATTGGACTATTCATTTGCTCACAGCTAAAGTTTGCAAGAGCCCCATAAACTCATGAAAAAGGTCGTATGCGCATTTGCACGCAATAAACTTGCTTGGATCGATATTTTACGTTTTAAACGGACGAAATGCAGCAATGCCAGACTGCGTACGACATACCATAACGGATTGCCAACCTTCACCAGGCCGATCCTTGAAATTCCCGACTTTTTAATAGATTGGGTAGGAATGGAAGATGGTAATTGGTGGAGACAAGTCACGTGGTTGCCAAATCTAATCGAAATACAGCATTTATCTAATTGGTTGTCGGACAGTCTTGAGCATCTGATGATTACCAATTAAATCAAGCCCGTAATTTGACTAGACGTGGCAACCTTTGTGACTCATATCCACCAATCACCGTTTATCCAATTCAGTATTTCTTTTTGTCTCTATCTATGTACGATTGAATCCAAAGCTTGCCCCCGCGGGCTGGAATTTCACTTCGAATTCTGATTGGAGTTTTCTTTAGCCCTAACTGCGCAGCGTGGGAGCAACACGCATACGTACACACAAGTTGTGGTTGCACTGCAAATTCAAGCGGGATGGCAATTCTGAGAATTAGCTCGCCAGAAGCTGGAGAAAATTTCCGGGCAGCAAGAATGAGAATGAATATTCGTTTGCCAAGTGCTGAACACTTTACTGAGAGTAAACTGAGCTGAAAGAATACAACAGGAGCAACCCCCTCGTTCTCCTCCTCGTTTCAGTCTCTATGCATTAAAGAGTAACCCGGGAGGAGAGGAACAGCCGGGGGGGGAGGGGACAGGATGAAAAGGAGACGGGGGAACCTTGTTGTGAAATGAGTTTGGATCAATCTTTCCGTCACTATTTTCAATCTTACATCCTCGTGCAATATTCAATTCGTAATCTCGCGCCCGAGCTTTCTTGTGAATATTTTCCTCGGCATGGTGCGTTAATGCTATATATTTCTTCTCTTTAGCTCTCTCTCTCTCTCTCTCTCTCTCTCTCTCTCTCTCTCTCTCTCTCTATCTCTCTCTCTCTCTCTCTCTCTCTCTCTCTCTCTCTCTCTCTCTCTCTCTCTCTCTCTCTCTCTCTCTCTCTCTCTCTCTCTCTCTCTCTCTCTCTCGTCCTACTCTCTCCTCAATTCTCTCTTTCATTCTCCTTCTCCCTCCCTCTCTCTCTTTCTTCCACTCCCTTTCACTCTTTTTCACTCTCTCTCTTTCTCTTCCTCTCTCTTCCACCTTTTCCCTTTCTCTCCCTCCCTCTCTCGCTCACCTGTAGAAATAAACCTCATGAAACTTTTTAAGGAAAAATAATATATCGATTGAATTGAAACATACAACGCCACTTTTGTGCAGCTCCAAATCCAATCCCTCCACTCGATCCTCACCCCTGTTCCCCGTCCGGCTCATTTTATTTCAAACTCTTCTCTCTCTCTCTCTCTCTCTCTCTCTCTCTCTCTCTCTCTCTCTCTCTCTCTCTCTCTCTCTCTCTCTCTCTCTCTCTCTCTCTCTCTCTCTCTCTCTCTCTCTTCTCTCAATATTGTACGCTTCACCCTTTCGATCGCTAAAAATCTTCCGTACAGAAGAAAAGAGAGAGAGAGATAGAGAGAGACGGCGAGGGAGTCAGGGTAGAAAGAGAGTGGGAGAGAGAAATAGGGAGGTGAGATCCCTCTACTCCGCGGAAGAGTATTTTATTTGAGAGAAAAGATTTTAGCGAATAATAGTGGAGCGCGCGATGCAAAAAGATAAACAACGAAATTGGAGTGCTCAAGAAATGATGCATTCGGTACATTGTTTAAATAAAAAACCATCAATCGTTATTTTAGTCAGGAGTATAGTTTCTCAGCATCAACAGGCAAACGCTATAGTAGTGGTCTGTGATCATATACCCCTTTGAAGCACTTTGTTTGTCGTGTGGGTAGCAAAGGCAAAAAGTCGCACGTTCTCCAACAGCACGGGCGAGAATGAGAGCCTTTATAGAACGCCCGTTTTCGAGTGTCACGGCGCGGGCGTTTTCTCAGCCGTGTCGCGCTATAACTCTCAATTTTAAGCGATTTAACCATATCTAACTTTCGTGTTAAGGTGTATTTAAGGAGGCATATCCACCATACTTATCTCAATTTTTCCTTAAAATGTCGCCTCTGATTTTGGAGACGATCAATCGATAAAGTAGATAACGGTTAACCGTTTAAAAAGGTATAACGACGAGATTGTAAAGTAAATTATCAATCGATATCGTTAAGTTTGAACTGGCTCGATAAAAAGCGGTATATCGATGGCCCATGAAAGTAAATTATCGCCCAGCAGGACCTCTTGTATACTAAGCATCTAATTTTATTATTAGGTAAATTATTTTGCAATACTGTATTCCTCCTTAGTCTTAACTCTTGGGCGCCATCATTCGTTTTGATTTTGTAAAATAATTTATTAAACATCTGAACCCGACAGAAACAGAGGAAAAAGTAATTTCTCAGAAAAATATGGGTTTAAAAATAAAAATAACTACTCATGAAACAATTAAGAAAGATTATCCAAGACATCTTATAAAATGAAGTATCGCTCTCTCTCTCTCTCTCTCTCTCTCTCTCTCTCTCTCTCTCTCTCCCTCTCTCTCTCTCACCCCTCTCTCTCCCTCCTCTCTCTCTCTTTCTCTCTCTCTCGCCCCTCTCTCTCTCTTTCTCTCTCTCTCTCTCCCTCCTCTCTCTCTTTCTCTCTCTCTCTGGTCATCTGAAAAAATATGTGAGGAAGGGAGATATATAAAGAGATGGGCCCTATTTCCATCCCTTTCTATCAAGCATGAGTTCAAACGAGTGAAGAGAGAGAAAGGTAGATCTTTGAATCCGCTTCGAGAAGCTCTGAAAGAAAAGAAAAATAAAGAGGAACTTTTGCTCCGATTTTCCAGCCAACGCTCCTTCATTAAGAAGCGCTAGGCGGATTATTTTTCATTTCAGGTGCGAGAGTCAATATTTATTTTCCAAGCCCCCCCCCTCATCCCCGCCCCTTTATTTAAGACACGAGCTGTGAGTAAGAATCGTTGACGGTTTCGTGACCGTGACAGGTTAGCATAATATTCGCTTACATTAGGTAAGTGAGGTAGATACTAATACATTGAGTAAAGAGGGCTGCGAAAAACGGGGAAAGAAAAAAAAAAGAAAAAGAAACCAACTGAAGGCATGCGTGCGGTGCACTGTACAATACGCGCATGGGTCTTGATGTGAAAAGAGGGGAAAAGTGAAACGAAAAGAAAAGAACAGAATAGAAAGGAAAGAAAGATATAAAGGGATACAGATACTTATAACAAGTACTAAAACTCTGCTTTTCTTAAGTTGTGCCAATATTATGAAGGGAGCATTATGAAGGCAATATTATGAGTGTCTCTGGGGGTAATATAAAAAAGGGGGGGCTGAATAATAAAGCTCACATGTAAAGCAGGCAGAAAGTTTCGACAGAGCGCATGCTCACTGTCACTCTTTGGTACGGCGTTGCCGTGCCTACGGGTTGATGCTTAATGTTCTATCATCTTTTGAACTTTAAAACTATATAAGCTCTCCCAAGGTACCTTACTAGCGTTCGTTTCAGAAGTGTATAGCTGCAGCTTACCCATAATCTTTGGTGAATTTTCAATTCCCCTTCCTTCAAATCAAAACAAAACTTGCCTGCTACTTCGATATTTTGATTTTAACCCTTTTACTGCCGGGTTACGAAAATAAATCTTCGCTTGCTCACTCATGTTAAGTGGGTAGGTATGTAAATATTCCTACTCCGCTGTGTTGATTTTGCCTGTATCATCAATTGAAGGAACTCTAGGAGACATGGGTTAAAGTGTTCCTCCATGAATGATCGTCATGGGACGGGACTAGATTGAACTTCCGAATGATCGATACTTTCGTATCGGTTTCTAAATAGCGAATAACGATAATAATATCGACTATCCTGAGACCGTCACCGCACTGTCCGGGGGGGGGGACATCGGTGGAACTAGGAATTTTTTCTATGTAGGAGGGGCTAGGCTGAGTGGGCAGGCAAAAAACTGATGACCTTTTTTTTTCCTACTCAGACGTTTGATTCTGGATATAACTCTGACCATCGGGCTCCTTGGTGACCATGTTTCTCTTACAATCCAGGCATATGTTGGGGGAAACTACATTCTGTATTCAATGATCTTTTTGTTTTTGCGCCTTGAATTCTCTATGAGAGCCGAAATTTTGGGATGTGCAAATCACATGACCAAACGGCTAAACGTTTTTTGTTTCCAAAATTTTCTGGGGGGGGCGCTTGGTGAACCTTTAGGGGGCTAATCCCCCTACCCCCCCCCCTATTGGGGAAGGAGGGCTGTCTACAAAAATGCGAGAAATTGGCGTATCGAGTAGCTTATTGACAATCCGGCTGTATAAGAGAGAGAAATAAGACAGACAGAATATGAAGAAAACATCAAAGAGATGTGTGTCTGTTTGTACTGTGTAGCAAGTAATAAGACTAAAGCTCGAACTTCTGCATATATCCTTTGGCAGTATCTCCCGAATCAACGGATTTTCCATTAAAGTTCTTGTGTTACAAAAAATCCATTTAATCCGGTTGCATCACTATCCTCAAGCTCCTTTTGTTTGGGTATTACATCTGTTTTTGTTTTCTTCTCACATCGATGAAATAGTTTTAATCGCAGTTATGAGCATGACTTACATCCAAATGAATCAGATCAGGAGTAGACTGATTATTTTTAATTCATGATATATAAAATGGTATTTCGCGGGGGGGGGGACAAACAAAAAAAACTATTGGGTCCATCACGTCATGCAATTGAGCAGCAGTTTCGAGTTCGTCAAGACCCTCTTCAAACTTTGCGTAGATGGAGTTATGACTTTATTCTAGGGTGGCTGAGCAGTGACGTCCTTTCAGGGGGGGGCGAAAAACTGTTTGTTTTTTTTTGGGGGGGGGGGGCTTCTCATGCGTTTGTTATCTCATAATTCTGATCATTAAGCTCCTTGATGAACTACTTTCACTTAATTACGATCCAGAAATTTTGAACAAATTTTGGGGGAAACACATTCTGTATTTGACAATTTTTTCGTTTTTGCTCCTTTATAATTCTCCATGATAGCCGGATTTTTGGGATGTGCCATATCACGTGGCCAAATGGCTCAACGTTTTTCGTTACCAAACACGCATATTATGGTGTAAAACTTGAGTTTAATGCGGTTTTTTTCGATTTCTTTTTGTTTATATATTTTTGTTTTGTGTTTGTTTTTTCAGTTAGTTTGCGCAATGCGTAGCCTCTTTATAGTTATAGCTTGTCAACACGGACGCTATAGTCTATCCATAACTCCACCGGTGCAATTTGGTCTGAGATTTAAAAAAAGTGGCCAAAGAAAGATTGCGGGAGAAAAAAAAGTCTTAAAAAATCATCGCTTTCCATCTTTTAAGCTTCACCTAAAACTGTTTTATGACATTTCTAGGTTTAAATTCATTATTGATAAAAGTGTTCTGTTATTAAAATTGGTCTTAAAAGTATATGTAAATGATAAATTGATGACAAATCAACGTAGTGATTTTTAGCCACTTTTTGACGATTTTAGACCATAGTGTGCGGTGGTGACTCGTCGAGTAAGACAAGTGAGGCGACAAGGAGCCCCACCACACATTTATTGATGGGTGAGGGAATTTTTTTTAAAAAAATTACGTGAAAAGGTTCAAAAGGTTATTTTTTTCATCTTATTTTGTTTCAGCGGTCTAAAAATTGTAAATGGAACATAGAATAGTATCCTCAGAAAGTCTCTGTGGGGAGCGTTTTAAACAAAACAAAAAAAATCCAACGCATAAATCATCTTTGTTGCTTCACCTCCACGAGCCGCCAATGACCTTGACTTTTGATCAAACTTTCGATAAAAAGTGCAGTGAAAGTCGATCTGAATTTACGGCAAGTCCTGAACCTTATTGCATACTTATGTATGCGACGCGACGATCCAAGACAAGAAAAGTCAAACCATTGGTTGTTACCCAAGTGGTAACAACCCAAGAGCAATTTACGATTCTAGCAAAGTCGTCATCTGAAACATCGTGTCCGTGCCAAACGAAATTTGAGCCCTGGGCTAAACGTGAGAATGAATGAGCACGAATTATCATGAATTTTGAGGGACTTACCCTGAGAACCTTTGAAATCCTCTCGTAAAGTCGTAAATGCCTTTGAAAAATCATTAAATTCAAATAGAGCGCTCGCAATTTCTATAATAGTACCATCAAACAAAACTGTTGCTATCGACTCAAGAGAAGGTACGCTCCTTGTACTTCCGAGTTTGGTGACTGGATTTAGTGATCGCAGTATTTGAACCATTCATTGCAGAGACCAAAATAGTCCAGCAAACTAAATTTTACAGAAAGAACCAAAAAAAATGTTTTAAAGCCAGGAAGGCTGTTTTAAAATGTCTATTTCGTTTGATAAATTGTTGACTTTTAAGGCATTCAGCTCTGAAACACTTGTTTTTTTTTGGTTCCACCTGTGAAATTTAGTTTTGAGGGCCTTTTTGGTTTCTGGAATTAGTGGACTAGTTACTTGTTCGATAGTATGGACCAGTTGTGCCATTAAAAAAAATTCTGTACTTTCAATAGTTTAGTTTTACTTATGCACAATGCCAAGAGCATTGCAATGAACGCAATTCCATTGCATTCTGTTCAATATATTAACTGAGATATAGTCGTTTGAAAATCGGGTGTTGTGACACACTTTCATGTCATTTAGGCATATTCAATACCCTGTCTCTTTGAGCCACGCATTCAGAGATGCGCCGTGCGCTTGGTGTTGTTTATTGTCCGTAACTGAAAACTGTGTAGCACATTAAGCATGCAAATCATGCCAGATTCGTTGACATTAAAACACATCACAACACCTAATTTTCAAACACTTTCAACTCCTTTAACACTTTCAATACCACGCCCGAGTATCCTCGTCTTTGCGCTTAATTTCAGGTTTGTATTCACATTCATTGCGACTCCGAATTGTTAAATTTTAAAAAATAATGTTTCATCGAGCGCCTTCAATCCATTGTGTATGCAAAATCAGCAACGCGGTGCAGGAACAATTAACTACCCGATGAATTTGAGCGAGCGAACATTGATTTGTCTTTGTAACCTGGCGGTTAAAGGGAACGAACAACGAATCACGATGGAAACGCACTCATAGTAATTTTCTCGGCATTTTACGAAGAATCTACCATCAGGAGACAAATCTGTTGATAGTACAACTAGTCCATAGAAATTTCGAGTGCGCTGTTTGAATTCGCGGATTTTAAAAAGGCAATTACAACTTTATGAATGGATTTTGAAGGTTATCGGTTTGTTTCTGAGAGTTAAATTCAAGGGATTTCATCCTCTATATATTATTGTAGCAAAAGTTTGTGAAACACCCATTAAACACTTTTGTCATCGAGAATATTAACTATCAATGACTTTCGACAATTTTTATCATCAAGAACTTTCATTTTTATTCGAGATGATAACGAAGGAAAAGTGGAAAGGTGGGTGGATTTTATTGAAAGGGACATGACAAATTGAATACTGGCAACGCCGGTCCCTTGTAATGTTCCCGTTGTTCCTCATCTCGTCCCGTTCCATCCCGTTCCTTCAGTCCACGTCCTCCGGTTCAAGAGAAAAGAAATGCTCTTCTCTTTTGCTCGAGTACAAATTGAATTTCCTTTGTGAATTTACGCTAATGTTTACATCCCCACCCTGCCCCACCTATCCCTTTTCGCCAGAGACCCTCAAACCATCAGACAACCCTTAAAAACCCCCCGACCCACAACCCTTCCCACTGCCTCCTTTAAGCTTCACCCATTTTCTTCCTTTTCTTATTTCTCCTTCAATTTTTCTCCTTTATTCTCTTTTACATTTATTATTATATCTTTCCCATGCGCTCAATTCTTATTTTATTGTTATCAATTCTTCATTCCCCTGTCTCTCGTTTTTTTTTTTCGGAAAAAGCGAATTGTACATCGATATAGATCAATTTAATTTTGTCCCTCGAATGGGTATTTCCTGATGCTTGATTGTTTTAGTAATAATTTATATAATGTGGTAATGCTGTAAGTTATATTGCGATGGACCCGGGAGTGGTATGAAGGGGGATGATGTTACCGCAGAACACCAATTTTTTACACATATATTTTCTAACAAGCTGATCAGAACTTCACTGTTAGAAATAAATTTCCTTTGTGTTACTTGTGTAACTTTGTGTGATCAAAATTGTGTAAAACTTCTGTCAAACGTCTGTGTGACCTCGCACAGTTCATGATAAATTTTTACACAGTCACTCTCTAGCTATATCTTCACTCAATTTCAATTCATTACCACACGAGTTGAGTAAATGAATCAAGAATTTTCCTTGCCTCCACTTTCTGGCTGTTCATTACACAAGGCGTGGTGCAACAGTTTACAGATGGTGTGTAATGACACTGTTCTAACACAGAGAAAAATTTTATAACAACAAAATTGAGTAAAAATAGTTTTGTGGGTATAAAATGCCACAACTCAGAGTATTTTTACAAACAGAATGATAGAATCCTAAATCACACAAGTGTGTACACACAAACGAAATTGAGTGCCAACGAAGTTAGTTTTGTGTAAACCTCATCAAATAATATAGGTTTTAAATTACTCTTTCTGTAGTACACAACAACAACATTATCACTCAATTCACTCGAGAGCCTGCACGTCTTGTACTCATTTTGTGTATTTTACAGTGAGCAAACGATCGAATCGTGTGTTCGATTAGCTCAGTTGTGTAAACGACCAATCACTGAATGAGTGTGTAAAGTATCACGAATTTGATCCTGAACTGTGTGATCTTCGTTCGGTTCTTATTTCTGTGTTAAATTACGATTGAATGAAAAATCGAACAAAGTGGTCGATCTCCGAAGTTACCAGCGGGCTGATCCTTGTAATTTCCGACTTTTGGGGAGACTGGATAAGAATTGGAAGGGGTGATTGGCGGAGATAGGTCACGTGGTTGCCAAGTCTAATGAAAATACAGACTTTATCCAATTGGTTATCGGGCAGTCTAAGATCATCTGATGACCAATTAGATAAATTCTGTATCTTCATCAGACTTGGCAGCCACGTGACTCATCTCCGCCAACCACCCCTTTCCATTCCTATCTAGTCCATCCAAAAGTCGGGAATTTCAAGGATCGGCCCGCAGGCCAGTAATACAAACAATTTTGGTTCAGGCTTACTCAGTTTCACAAAATCAAATGGACGTGCTTCAGACACAAACTTTCCGTGTTCTAGACACGAACGTACACACCAGTACGGGAACGAGTTCTGAGCGCAATCTATTTAGGTTGAGTTTGCGTCTGAAACGTATCCCGTCGTGTCCAGAACCTGAAATGTTTGTGCTCTGAGCACGTTACGTACTGGTGTGTATATAGATCGTGTCTGGAGCACATCCTTTTTTTTCTGTGTTTACGTCGCAAAGTCCAAAATATTCATATCCAAAAGTATAAGTATAGAAAACAAAAACAACAAAAATCCTTGATTTGTTCTCTTCTTTTATAATCTGCATTTAAAAAAAACGACTCAACTGCCCTATATTGTGTGAATAAAAAGTCGAATTGGACCATGAATTACCTTGGTGCTGTACACAATCATCCGCACAAACTGAATTCAGACTCACGCAAATTGGAGTATTTAAGTCTACAACATTTGTCGTTCTCTTTACTCGAACGCCGGTTCTTTCCTTCTCTCTTTGTGTTTTTTTTCGTAAAAGATCACCTTTATTGTTTGATGAATTAATTCAGTATCAAGGGCAATACATTACACAATTTCAGGAAAAACGGTGCCGAGTCTGAGTATGAGATTACAATGGTAATTTCTTTCTTCACTCACGTGTTCGTTCTCTGCTACTCCTCTTGAGTAATGTTGAGTGAAGACACATACGCATTGAGTTTCTTGTGTGAGCCTGAACACAGTTTGTGTTAAGCTTTGCTGAAGCATTGTGTGAGATTCGTCGCCATCATGGTCGCCATGACAGCACACCTCTTCAGTCTTCAGTCGTTTCGTTGCTCTAGTCGTAGAAGGTCCGTGCGGTTTTTCTCGCTTCTTTAGGGTAACCGCGTCTTTGAATTTTTTTTAATTTTTTCTCATTAGTAGAGCAAGGGAAAGAAAAGAATAGACAAATAATGCCACATCTCATCGGTCCGGATTCATCAAACAACAAATTTAGATGGGTTTGTACATAAGAGTGCCGTTGCTTGCTGCATATCGACTATACCGACCGATGTGACATTCGTCTATTCTTTCCTTTCCCCGCAGCTCTAGTATCGTTAGTAACAGGATTTAACATCAAACCTTTTAACTTTTACCTTCACAGTGGCTGTGTTAAGGGGCTGCTTTCGCCCTCTACTCTCGCGGTAACGAAACCCAACAGGTTTTCATCAACCTTACAAATAATAGTTACAAATAATGACGACGCCCTCCGTCACGCGTCTCGCGAGAGGAAAAAAATCATGATTTAAAACGACCTTACACTCAGTGAAAGTTTTCAACTCAAGTTCTAAGTGAAGTTAATACAAGTAATGTTGGTATTTCACGGTGATTAGGGCTTATATGAATTGTCAATTAAGAGCATTTCTGACATGAGCTGTGCGGTGTACGAATTCGCGCGAAAATCAGCGTCCATTTTCAAAACAAAACGGAATGTTTCGTGTATTTGCAGTGATCCGAAGTTTTATTGTCTTGTCATTTTCAGAAACGCGTGTATCCTATCGTGTTTGTGTTTGTTTAGTCAAAGTTGTGCCTCTTTAAGTAGGTATAAGGGCCCCAATGCATCAACATAGATTGCAGAAATGGTGATTGTATAACCGTTTATAATTTCGCGTTTTCTTGTCGAGTCTTGTGCTCAAAAGTTAGTGAATGTTATGGGAAATTTTTATTCTTAGTTCCCTCAAGAAAGTGAATTAGTGAAGTAGTGGTGCTTTCGCACATTTCCTGTACGTTAGGATACCTGTGTACCTAAATCCTTGTTATGATCATGTGTTGGTGAGTGTTTGCCCAGTAATCTGTTGTTTTCTTGTCTTGTCTTTTTTCGAAACTTGTGTATCTTATTTTGTTCGTGTTTATTTAATCAACGATAATTCCACCTTCCTGCACGTATTTGATTTTATGTTTTACTGCTTGATGAGTAATCACAGTATAAATCGTGCTGAAAGTACATCCCGGGACGGGTGTGGCAACCATCCCAGATTAAGTTTGCGTTCAGAACCCGTCCCGGGATGCGCCTGCGAAGTACATCCCGGGACGGGTGTGGTACCCATCCCAGATGAGGGTCCCCTCGTAAGCTCGGGTCCTGAACCCGTTCCAGATCGCGCCCCGAATTCATCCTCAGAACAAGTTTAAAAGTTGTGCCAGTTTGTGCCCAGAGCACGTTTGGTACTGGTGTATACATATTGCCCATGCCGCTCGTGTTCTGGGCACAAACTTTTTATGTCTAGAGCGCGACCCTTTTTTTCAGTGTACATAGATTAAGTTTTTTTTCTTCTTTTCACGGAAAATTTTTTGAATACATTATTTTATTTTTTCAATATCTTTGATAATTTTATAAACATCCGATTATTTTAAGTCAGCACCAAATGAGACCTTTATGAGGTGCGTCCTTATCTCTGAAAGACTATCTTTTTCATGAAATCTCGCTCCATTGTATTCCTAAAATTCATCAGAACTTCCTTCAAATTGATTTCAAGTTCAGCACTGAAGCACATGAAATCCAACATTTAGTCCATAAGTTAATTCATGCATCTACAGTTAAACGAATTTGACTTCATTTCTTATATGCTGAAAGAAATTCTAATGCAGTGGCGTCTCGTTCCGTATGGCAACGCTGCGACTTCTCCATTTACACCCACTAAATATATCTAACCTTCTTGATACATGTGCACCTTCTGAATTCGACCTCTTGGAAGAGTACAAAGAAGTCTTTGGAGGAGTACAGATGGAGAATGTGCAGTGTTGCCGAGCAGGGCGCAACGCGTCTAAACATTTGTACGATTATTTCCGCGCTGCCAGGCAACGATGTAGGCCTAAAGTCTGTTCAGCGAGTTAAGAGCCATATGGGCTACCGAGCGAAAACGCATTATTCGACAACACTGCTGGGTATTTAAGAAAGATGAGAGACAAATTAAAAAGGTCTCTCACTGTCAGTTCCTTCAAAGGCGAGTTTGAATGATCCGTCCTCGGACCATCTTTTGTTCAACGGCTACTGCTAACTTCATTGTTTTGTAACGTTTTCTTTAAATTCTGTGTTCTATCCGAATTTTCTTTCCGGAAATTTAAAGACAAATTCTGACCACATATTCGATCTCAGCGCAATTTTTCCTTGTGATTGACTCCAAATTTCAAGCAAATAGCTCGAGATAGGTGAATGATGAGTTCAGGAAAATTCAGAGTTCACTCTGATAATTCTGACAAACCTTGGCCTATTTGCGTGAAATTTCGAGTCCATCTCAAGGAAAAGTTGCGCTAAGATCGAACATGTGGTCATAATTTGTCTTTAAATTCGCGGAAAGAAAATTCAGATAGAACGCAGAATTTGAAAGAAAACGTTACAAAACAATGAAGTTAGCGGTAGCAGTTGAACAAAAGATGGTCCAGGGACGGATCTTCCAAACTCGCCTCTGGAGGAACTGACAATAAGAGATCCTTTTTAATTTGCCTCACATCTTTCTTGAATGCCCAGCAGTGTTGTCAAATAATGCGTTTTCGCTCGGCAGCCCATGGCTCTTAACTCGCTGAACAGACTATAAAACTTAAAATATCACACGAATGCTGTGTACTTTGTGCTCAATTTTAGGTGAATATGGGAACTGGGTCAAATAGCGCACAAAATCTGTGTAAATATTTATATTATAAATTTTGCCGTGCGTTTCAACACTAAATTGGTTAATATTATACCGTAATACAACAATATTTCAATACAACATTTGGAAGGTGAAGAACTCAGATAGTTGATTCTGTCACACCAAATCCGGTAAATCAACAACGAAATTGGTGTTCAACTGAGCACAATTTGAGTAGTGGTGAGCATGAAGGGTCGGTTTATTCACTCCGAATATCGATTACAAACTACACAAGGAGTGTAGAAATAAAAACATATTGTGTAGAGAGGAACAAAAAAAAAGACTCAGTTTTACTGAAACTCGGTGATGAATTACTCCACTAGTGTTCAGTACAACAAACCGTGAAAAGCTCAGAACTCAGAAAACGTTTGAGTCACACCAGATTTTGATAACTTGAAACACAGGTGGTGAGGAACTGAACACGAGTTTCATTGATGAATAACACGAATACATAGTCTGAATACACCAAACTTCTGTGACGAGCCAGATAGTATGTGTAGAATGGGACATAACTTGAGTCGCCTAGAACTTTGAACACGGGATCAGTCACACCGAATTTAGCGAATTATGTACTCGGCTAAAGTGGAATGAAACAACATTAGATAAGAGAGGAACACGATATTTCAGAATTATCACAAGAAAGCACTCTAAATATGTTTGAAAATCAACTCAAGTCCGAGTGTTATGAAACATTTGTTGATTGAATTAGTGTTGAAAACGCACGGCATAAAAATGAACACAGAAAAATCAACACCGATTTTGTGCGAGATTTGACCCAGTTCCCATATTCACCGAAAAATTGTGTTAATTTTTCTGACAGTGTTCGTGATCGACGTTACCCCTCGTCAATAATTGAGAACTAATGAAGTTTGAGCGAACTTATGCACATATAAACTCACAGAAAATAATTTCATTGTTAAAATTGCAAAAAAGTGCTATAAACCGGGAATACATACCCCTGCAATGCAAAACTTTCATTTTAAAGAATGCTAATGTAGCAAAAAATATTGCCAGATCAGCAATATGTGTCAACAGTCTGGCAACAGTGTATTCTCCCCCATCGGATTGTATAAGAAATAATCAAATGCTAATGTAGCAATATTTGTCAACAGTCTGGCAACAGTGTATTCTTCCCATTGGGTTGTATAAGAAATGATCGATTAGTCACGGGGCTGCAGCCACTTCAAGAATCGATTGTTCCTACATTTAAATGGGAAGAGTGCGTAGTTACCAGAGTTCTGGACCCGCCTACGCCACAACTGCTTCAACCGTTTGGTCCCCAATACGAAAGTAAGAACCGGAACGAAAGTTACGAAAAAGTTGATACAAAAGAATCGAGACTCAGCCCTTCCCTTTCCCTTCCCTTTAAGCCTTCATTGAAGTCATACTTTGATTATACTTGCATATACCTTTTCCAATTCATTGCCCAATGGCGGACCTAGAAATATTTCAAGAGTGGGGGTGGGGGGGGGTGGTGAGGTCCAAAGGGGGAGGGATAAAACCTACTTTTTCAACGAACAGCCTAAAATTTCCCCGAAAATTCCATCTTAAATAGTGTAAAATATTGGCTCGAGAGGGAGAGAGCCAGTGGCGGCTCGTGAACCTCAGCACTGATGAGGCGAAAATTAACAAGTCTATATCGCCGGGGGGTCTGGGGGGTATGGAATACCCCTCAGGAGAAAGGGGGGTCTGGGGACCCTCCCCCAGAAAATTTTGAATAATAAGAGGCCAAATCGTGAAATTCTAGGGGCTTTTGATGCGATCTACACGATGGTTCGCGCGTATATCTATCGGTTAAAATTAATGACAGTTATATTATTATTTTTCATTAATACATTTAAATACTGCATTTGATGGGAGATAATGAAAATTATCAAAATAAAACACGCTTAAATTGGGAAAGGTAAAAGTCTCTATCGACAGGAAGTGAAAGATAGATCAACCAACAAAAAAATCAAGAAAATCATCCGACAAAAAAGTAAAGAAAATCAGCCAACAAAAAGAAACAAATAAAAAATAAATGAGACACTCAAGACAGTATGTAAAGAATATAGGAGAAACTAGAGGAAGCAAATACCACCCTCTCACTCCCCTAATTGTAGACGTGAATACAGTGGCAACACAGTTTAAAGAGAAAGAGAGAGGCAGATCGAGACAGAGAAAGAAAGGCGGGAGAAAACAAAACGTAAATGAATAGGAAATTAATCAAAGTAAACAAACTTTTTAAACCTGCTGGCAAAGGATACCGCCAGAGATGATTTCGTTCACCCCCTCCACTCCAACCCTGCCAGTCAGTGTGTGCGAAGAGGCGACGAGCAGCAGCGCCGAGTGAAGGAACCAGTTTCTCCAAACGCTCTCCAAATTCTCTTCACTACCTCCCTTCTCTCGCTCTCCGCCTGCCTATCCATCGCGACATGCAGCGTCGATGAAGATCGCCTCATGAGCTTCGATTCCGCTAGCATAGCCGCACTCACCGCCTTCTCCCGCTATCCATTGAGACATGCAGCGCTGAGGGAGATCGCCGCATGAGCTTCGCTTTCGCAGCCGGCCACCTCCGCACCACAGCGCTGACGGACTTATTTCTCAACGCAGTGGCTATTATTTCTCTATCAAATCTCGTACCTATCTTTTTCAATTACTATTTATGGATAAAAAATTTGGCACTGAGGAACCAGCAATTCACAAACTAATTTCCTATTCCTCTGTTTTATTCCCTCCCAATTCCTTTTCTTTCCCTCTTCGAAACAGGTGAGGCGTCGCCTCACTTGCCTCACCCGACGAGCCGCCACTGGAGAGAGCCGAGGGGGCTAAAACCCCTAAAGCCTCCCTCCTCCCCCCCCCCTTGGATTCGCCTCTGTCTTCACAGATAGAAGAATCTTGAACTCACGCACCTTTGTCTTTCATTATAAAAAGTAAATAAATAAGATCCGCAATTGAATGCACAGCCTGCATGGTCAACGCTGATAGAAATGGATACGAAAGACGGCCTCTGATTGGCTACTCAGCCTGGATTAAAAAATGCTCGGCCTTATGAAGATTAATGTGGAGTATTTTGTTCTGGGCCATTTTCCTCAAAACATAAATACATGCAACTTATATCTATTCGCACCTCTTTAAATCACTTTTGCCAACTTTTCTGAATTAAATGGAATGTTAAATGTGGTAATTTTATTCAATATTGACATACTTGTACATCATAATTTCAAAATTAAAAGAGCTTTTTTCAATGAAACCGGAAATGTTTGACGGCACGGCCGGAGGGGTGTGTCGAGATTATTTTCGACCTTATTGAATTTAACAAGGATTAATTTTTCCGGGTTATTGTTCTCAAAATCGGACTATCGAAATACAAAACTCAGCCAAACAATAATTTTAAAAAATTAATTCATCAGATTTTCATGACCGAATTATTTTTGCATTGATGGGTATAGGTAATCGAATCGTCAAATCTTGGGATGGTAGTCTCCACGGATTTAAAACGACCTTTAAAAAAAAAGAAAGAAAAAATAAAAAAAAATAAAAATTAAAATGAGCCATTTCGATTAAATCTAATCCATCGGCTATTAATACGATGGGTTGCTAAAACGACCATTATGATAACTTAGTAACCACGTAATCTATTACCCCCCCCCCCAATTTTCCGAACTCTGGCTGGATTTGTCGAATATTATCCCTTGTAAAAATGGTCAGACTGATCATTTTTATACTCGGGATGTGTTAACGAATCTTGTGTAATCTTTGCTTCATTCACACCAAATAGACAGGTTATCACACATGATTAAAATTGTAAGGCGGTTAAAGAAACAGAACGTAATTTTGTAGTCGTAGAAACAAGTTGAGTTTAAAATTGATGCTTCAACTTGGCGCTATTAAAAGAGGATCAGGACCGAGAACGGAACAGTGAGATGATAGGAAGCCGTTATAAAATATCTCGGCAAAAAAAAAGAGAAAGAGTGAGCGAGAGGGAGAGAGAGAGAGAGAGAGAGAGAGAGAGAGAGAGAGAGAGAGAGAGAGAGGGGAAAGAGAGAAACAGACTCTTTTAATTTGTCAGCTTCTTCCTTGATTATTTAAATGGCATTAAACAATAAAAGCTCCAACTTCTTTTTCCGCCGCACGCCTCGACCGTCTCGCGCGCGCTGAAACTTTTTCTAAAATAATGAAAACAGTTCAAAGTTCAACGCAAGTTCAGGTCCGGTAAATCTTTCAAGATTGTTTTTCGCGAAACAATCTTATTTCTTTCTTGCCAATTAGTTTTCCATTGTTATAAGCCTTTTCCTTTTATTTCAGATTAGCATCAGTACAGCGCGGTTTCTTTCCCGCGCGATTCTCGGCGCAACTCGCAACGCGCCAACCTCACTTTTATGCGAGGGCGTATAAATTCTGTCTCCTCGCAGCTTTTGTCCTCGTGGGCTACGAATTGTGGTGAGGTTATGAGGTACGCAAAGTCTCTGAAACGGAACAAGGACAAAATCTGAATAATTGAAGCGATTTATGCAAGAATACTTTTGGACCCTTTTTTCCCGATTGAAAACCACCATTGATTTTTAAGTCTATTTACCTGTTTTTGAATACAATGTTTTACAAATGGGAATTAATTTAAGAAAAATAGATATAAAATAATATCCCCACCATTAAACTTTTCCCAAAATACCCAGCATTCACCCATGAAATGGAAACATCCCTAGCTTAGACATTAAAATAAACACTCTAATTTGAAACATAATGCCCATAATGCATTAATTTCGATTTATAATTTGAGGCCAAAAAGGGGGGGGCAAACCACCAGGTATTTTAGTTCCCGTTAGTACTTTTGTCTCTACTTTTGCATCCATACTGACCCCTCTGTTGACGTGAAATGAGCTAGTTTCAGAAGTGGAGGAGGTAAACCGATAGTCGAATCAATAGGAGAATTTTCGATATCCATTCCTTCAAATCGAATCAAAACAAAACTTGCTCGAGACTGAAATTGTGGTTTCTATGCACACTGTAAGAAAAGTAAAAATTCTCAAATTCATTTACTTTTAATCCCATCATGCAGTAGGTATGAGAAATAACTTTGGGGAATTTCAAAGATAGTATAGACTCAGCTCCGCTTTAGCTTCTAGAACGAGCTCTAGGTATAACATACATAGGCTGTCCAAAAAGTAATTCAACGGTCGACTTTTTGAGCGAACGAAAAAAATTAACAAGTTTCGGTTTGCGGATTTGTGTAGACTGTGTAAATACCGATAAAATGAGACCTTCAACCTTGTTTAGTTCGTTCGGTCAAAAATTATCCGAAATACACAGTTTCTCCCGAGGCACCTACCACGAGCGCCTCCAGGATCTTAGGGTACTTTTTGCACAGGAAAAAACGAGTGACAGTTCATTGCGTGTAAGGGAAGATTTTAACAAGAAATCATTTCCTACTATTATTCGAGAAGGTAAGAAAAGATACGGAGTCTCCAGATGCATGAAGAGTAATTGAATGAGTAAATTATAGTAGGAAAAGCTTTCTTGTTAATTTCTTCTAATACACGCACTTAACTGTCACTCGTTTTTTCCTGTGTGTGTGTGTTTTTCCTGTGCTAAGATCCTGGAGGCGCTCGTGGTAGGTGCCTCGGGAGAAACTGTGTATTTCGGTTAATTTTTGACCGAATGAGCTAAACAAGGTCTCATTTTATCGTTATTTACACAGTCTACACGAATCCGCAAACCGAAACTTGTTAACTTTTTTCGTTCACTCAAAAAGTCGACCGTGGCATTACTTTTTGGACAGCCTTTGTAAAGTCCCTACGTAAGTAGAGAGTTAAGACCAGGGCTGCCGTTTTGCGTATAATCAATGCTATTTTTCAATTCACCGATGATTCCACCGGTTGAGAAAAGATTACACATAGATCAGTTCAGTGGATGACTGTAATAAACTAAAATACTCGCATCTGTAATCTTTTCTCAACCGGTAGAGTCGTCGATGACTTTAAAAAAATTGCGGATACTTTAATTAATCAACGGAGTTTCCACCGATTAAGGAAAGATTACAGATCAGAGTATTTTCGTGCGCATTACAGTCATACACAGAACTGAACTGTGTAATCTTTTCTCAACCGGTGGATTCATCGGTGAATAGAAAAATAGCATTGATTATACGCAAAATGGCAGCCCTGGTTAAGACAAGTGAAACCATGGGCACCGCCATTGTAGGTATGCGTTTTTGCACATTTGTTTCCATTCTGTGGGCCGTTTTTGTGTTTTGATCCAGAGCGAAGATTACAATGCATTAAAGTTCCTGTAGCTGCCTCTGCTGATATCGACATCTATTCACGCTTTTAAAGATTCTTATGAGCATTACTTATAGACATACGTTAAATATATGCATCATGATTACCATTAACATAGGTTTATTGACAGTTAACTCTTTTATCCGTAAAACACCGTGAGACTTCTTCTTTTGTAAACAAATGTAAAAAAATCTGTATAAAACAAATGAGCGAAAACGTATCCAATGGCGGTGCGCGTTGAGCCTATGACCAATCCGGGGTTGACTATACCAATCAATTGTCTTAACTTTCTTCATTTATAGGGCTCTAGTAAGTACCTATAACATAACTTGACTACTAATACTTTTAGTGAAATATCCCCCCCCCCCTGTTATCGCGCTAAACTTGACAACATTGTCCATGCAGCGGAACTGGAATAAAAGTAAAAGAAACTTCTAAAGTCTAGTCATGCTCTCGAACCGCGAAGCTTTTAATTCAACGAAATCGATGAGTTGGCTATCCAATAACCATGGCATCGCGGTCTGCTGTCTATCGATTTCTGATAATTCACCGAACAGTTATTAAGAACTTCCAGAATGCCATAAAACGCAATTAATAGTCACAAGGAATTTATTTATAAAATTAAATGCTATAAGTTTTAATGGCATTTCAGAAGAACGAGAATAATTTACAAGTTTCATTAAAGCGTGCGCCCTCTATTCTAATGACGCAATAAGCGTTTCTCCAGCGCATAATATTCAGTATTCAGAAGCCTTGGAACTAATATTTTTCTTGCCTTTCCACGGCCGCCGCGGCACTGCACAGCGCAGCGGTATAACTTCTTCGTGCCCCACAACTGTACAAAAGTGAGCGAACAAAACAATGTATAGCAAGTTATACTACCTTTTAAAGTATTATGTCTTTGTTTGGTAATACAATGAGTTTTATTTAATTTTAACAGAATTTCGCTCTTGTTAGTTTTGGCCCTTTTTCGTCAACAATGATTCAAACTAGAATACACAAGTATGTAATACTTGGTTGAGTGAAATGAGCGAACTCTTATTAACAGTAGCGCTAAAAATCAAGGGAGTGGCATAGCTCAACCCAAAGCCTCAATTATTTTTGTAAAAAAAATTTGCAAATTTGGCGATTTTAATCATAGCTGAAGTTCCTCCTTGAAAGATTCAGTTGGGGAGATTTATACATTTTTTGAAATTTCACGAGGAGCCCATTTTGGTTAGCAAGCCATTCGAATGTTTCTCTTTTCAGGCATGATGATTCGCCCATCAACACACTAAAAAAATTCAAAAACACATTCAAGTTTAAAAAAAAAACTTCTACTTCTGCACTTGTGAATATTTTCGGAATATTTAGAAGTTAGAATAATTTTCTAAAATACGGAGAAAATAAAAAAGAAAACCTCGTCCATCTATTAAGTTTTTTTTATTTTTGTTTATTGATCTTTTATTTTAAAATCAAGCCTTAACGTTAACTTTACAAGAAATAATCCACAAACCACGAGGAAGATCCAATTGAGGCATTTTTCGGTAAATGGGCGTATGGCGAAAAAACGACTTTCGAGAAAAACGCGTTTGAAAGTTTAAAACGTTATAACTTAGAGACTAATGCAGATTTTTCAAAATTTGAAAGACTGACTTGTAGAACAAACATTCAAGAAGAACTCTACCTAATTTCAAGTTTTTAGAGTGAAAATTAGTTGAGCAGTGAAAGTTCAAAGTTGAAGCGTTATACGCCCTTTTACCGAAAAACGTTTTTTTTTCTCTCACAGCCTATCCGACAAGTATTGTTTGGGTTAGATTTGGGTCACAAACTTGAAGAAAAGGAAATTATAAAAAGGAGGGATGGTATTAAGGCCCTTTTGGGCTCATTTTTGGCCAAAAAGGAGGGTTTTATTGTTGTCATCAGAGACGGAGCGAAAAACGCAAAAAACCCACACACTGACATATCCACACACACACTGACATATCCACTGAGCTCTTATCAATATCAGATACATATACGATGTGAGTACAGATATCGCGAGCGCGAGCCGCTGCGAGTACCGCTCGTAAAAGGCACTGTAGCCCATAAGTTTCTGAATTCAGCCGAGGTGGGTCCATTCGAACGATTGATTCGTGGCTATTTTCCGTTCAACATATGAATAACTTTATATCACCTGTTAGGTCACATCGTCAGGATTTCAAAAACGAGTTCTCCAAAAAAAGGGCGTAAATCGCCATACGCCCATTTACCGAAAAATGCCTCAATTTTGAAAACTGGTGGATTCAATCATTAGGCGCGGCTCTTGAACTGCGATTTATCGAATTATCGATGTCTCCTTTTTTGTATAAACCTATGTGAAAGAATCGATACTCAGAGGCTCAACTGTAAGCTGATTCTCTCTGTCTATCTCGTACGAGACGACACGAGATAGATAGACTCGGACAGTGTTGCCAATAGTGGCTAGATTCGACCACACGTGGACTATTTTGATGAGAATATAGCTACAACTGTCCACAACTGTCCACGCCTCCGCCTCCGATTCTCCATCCCTATCCACAGTGTGGACAGTTTCCAACTCGAAAACTGTCCACGCGTGGACTATTCTACCCCGTCCAAACCTGGCAACACTGGACTCGGAGCCATCTCGTCTCGTCTCGTGAAATGAGCAGAATCAACCTTCTGGACCTTCAAATAATCGATACTTTTGTATAAGATCAAATGGGAGGAAAATTACTATCGATTTATTACGAGTCGCCACTGTCTTTCAATGTTCCTTGGTGACAGGATGCTTTACTTTGCTTTGTACATTGCGGACTGCATACCTATACGGCACATAAAAACACTTTTTCTAAAAGCAAATAAAGCATGTCCCTTTTAAAAAAAAACAGAAATGAATGAAACATAATGTTGCAAAATGTAATATTAGATAGAATTAGAAAATATTTTCTCGTGAAAACTCACGATAAAATAAAACATTAAGAAAATTTACGATCCCCGAGATCCAAATAAAAATGTCAGTACCTGCACTGAAGATAAGACTTAAAAATGTAATAATACAGGTTAGAAGTCACGGATAAAGGGGAATAAATTTGAAAAGAATACATTCTAACGATTTCGATGAAGTATAATTTCTCTAGCACATGTTTGAAACATTTTTGGAACGCTTTTATGAAACCAAATATTTGAATAAATTGTTCGAGAGTAATTTATTGCAAAAGTTTCACGAATTGAGCGTAATGAATCTTATCAAAAATTTAAAATCTTGAGGAAAATTATTAATAAAAGCAGTGTACTTGATTAAAGTAAACTTTCCAGCTTTGTATGAGATCGATAATAACTTTTTATTAAAGCGAAACTTTTTAATAATAAAGTTTGAGGAAACTTTTCGGTGTTTTTATCTTAAATTAAATTGGAGTAATTTTATCTTTGAAACTATGTAAAATTGGGTCTGTATTTTCTATATACCTACCTAATATCTTCCGAACGATCATCTACTTTCTCAAAGATTACTAACATTCTACTCCAACCCCAACCATTCGTGCACATGATCTTTGTCGCAACTTCCATCCAAGAGGCATTGTAAATCGACTATTTAGAGAAAGTTATAAAAGTTGCTCGTTGTTTACTTTCTTGGAAGGTGATTCTGTTTGAAATTCCTGACCGAAGGAGGGGAGGTGGAACTGACAAGGAAAAGGGGCGATGGTCGTAGAGAAGTAGGGTCCTCTTTTTCTTACGAGATATGCTCAATAACTCAGAGTAAACCGAAAAGTAAACCGCGCAAAAATGACAAGTTTATATAGTACGTCCCCTTTCCTCTTTTCTTAATAAAACTCTGAAACACTTTAAGCCTCTCGGTACACAAATTAATTGACAGTAAGTACATATTTTCAACTCTCCCTCCTCCCCCCTTTTTTTAAAAAAAAAAAAAAAAATGCTGTCAACCAGAATAATTGATATAATTTGGAACAAAGACGTTCGACACAGAGTATATTGATTGGTTATCGCAAGGCCACGAGACTGCGTAACGACTCTATGATAGACCTACTTTATAGGTAACTTAAAAAAAATCATTAGCACCTGAATATGTAAACTTAACGACGTAATAGGCCAGCAGTTATCATTGCCAATAATTTGCATTATCGGCGGACTATAAATATGAATTATTATGACCATCGGTAGATCCAGCAATTTGGCAAAAATGCATTCTTTCCGTTTAAACTTATGGGAAACAATCGATTCTTGAGGGGGACATGGGCCTCATTCTAGTCGATTGTTTCTCATGCATTCAAATTGGAATCATACACAGTTGTCAGATTGCTGGATCTGCCTTTGATTATATGGGTACTTTAATGACTAGGAAACGCAAAACCCCTACTTACTTGTGGATGGACCTCTCTGCTATTGCCAATGGAGCTGTTGCAAACTTTTGCTACAGGCTTATTAATAGTTGAAAATGGGATAATACCCTGTAAAAATAACGATTAGCACACTAAAAAATCACGAAATCCACTCCTAAACTCACAAAATGCTTTTAAATGCGAGACCGCAATGGCGGCCGGGGCCGCGGTTTTCTTATGGCAATTGTATGCTTCTTCTTCTTCTTGTGTGGTGTTGCGAGAACACCTCGTGTAGATGGCGCTGATTGAAGATAGGGAGCCCCGATGAAAACCGCGGCCCCGGCCGCCATTGCGGTCTCGCGTTTAAAAGCATTTTGTGAGTTTAGGAGTGGATTTCGTGATTTTTTAGTGCGCAAATCGTTATTTTTACTGGGTATTACCCCATTATCAACTATTAATAAGCCTGTAGCAAAAGTTTGCAACAGCTCCATTGGTTTTGCCAAACATAGAGCTAAAGCCATTTCAAGTCAGTGGCAGCCTGCGTACAATGTGGTAACAACGATTGTTTGAACAAGTGGGGCTCCAGAAAATGCACATAAACAGCAAATGTATGTAGGTACATATAACATGGCACATTTCTGGTAAACTTATTCTCGTTAAGCAATGGAAAAACTTGGTTTCAGCAAAGGTCATTAAATAGTCAGTTTAAAAAAAAGTCATTTTTGTTTTCTTTCAGAGAGATGTTTTCAAGTGACTAGCTAGTGGGACACCTTGAAGGCTTGAACATAAATGAACATGTCTACACCCTTTTTTCATTATTTTCTTACTTTAAAAAAATAATCTTGGTCCTTTTTAAGGATGATTTATAAGTACCTATTTTATGAACCAAGGATTGCTGCTGCTGGGAATACCTATGTTAAAGTTCGATATTGCTCAGTTTTTCTAACCAGCAAAAAATTAATTTATTTGATTTTAATATATACATGATGTGTCGGAAATTATCGATTATGATCTCAGTGCTCGTCACTCAAAAGGTTGTATGACGACTCCACGAAAACTATTTTTGCTTGATTTTTTCACGGAGCCACGTATGGTTTTGGGTTTGTTTGGTTCATAATCCTTATCTTTTATCTCTTATTTCAGTGTCTCGTGATCCTCATTAGATCCATCTCTTAACTCTTTCTAGGTATCAAGCTCTTAACTGAGATAGTTTTGACCAGATTCTACGTCAGCGAGGAACCTTTTGGGCCTTTTTACGATACTTTATGAGAAAATAAATGGGAAAACCTATAAATACGATTAATTGCCTTAACACTGGTTGTGAGAGAAACCACCTCTTTAAAAACAAGGAAACACGTCTACTTGTGACAGTTTTCCTTGCGCGAAGTAAATTCTGATTGCATGAAGGAGAATCACTGGCTCAACAAGGAATATTTTACATTGCAGCAGCAGACATTTTCCATGGGTTAAAGGAATTTCCCCTTAGTCAGTATTTCACTCTGCAGTTTCTTTAACACAAACGAAATACACATTGGATTAAAAAAAGAATTCTCTCAGTGAAAAGAAAATTTAAAGTTTTAAAAAGGGAGCGCGCTAAAAGATTTAGCATGACAGTGAGTGGGATGGAAAATCGCTGGAAGGGACCAATTAAATCAAAAATATACACACTTTCGCAAAAACATTGGTCGCAGTTACGTCACCGCTAAACATTATGATGCGTAGATATTGATTGCGTGAGTCTATATCTCAACCGACTCAAGAACCATATATACAAACTTATTTGTGTACATGCTTTAGAATCGGGTACCTACCGAGCTTGGACAAATTAGAAGCGATTCTTCCCAAAAGCGTCCAAATTTAAACGTAAACAAACGAAGATGAAGCAAGGTAAATAAAACAATAGTTTATTGATTGGAGCCTCTCAACACTCAACGGTATCAACTCTCGTGCATGAATTATTCATCCGTGTACTATATTCGCACTTTTCACCCCGCACCAAAAGGGTAGAGCACTCAAGTAGCGCCCTCTTTACCCTCATATTTTTATCATATATACGTTTCAATTCGTGCCCTTACATACCCCGACCACCACCCCCACCCTCTCCTCCTCAACCCTACTCGTACCACCCACCACCCTCGTGCTGTTTATTTAGAGCTCATTTTATTTCATCAGTCTGTGCTGCCGTTCAGTGGCGTAGCGTGTAATTTGACAACGTTGTAATGTGTCCATTTAAACCCATTAAAAATATCGAACCATAGGGTGTTCGGTGAACACCTTCACATTCGACCTTTTACATGGGTTCAAATTGACACAGTGCAACGTTGCCAAATTTCACACTACGCTACTGATCAGTCTGTGCTGCCGTTTCTTGTATTTTTAATGACATTCTACAATCTATCGGCGCTTCAACCAGTTAAGACAAATATTACTGATTTGAATATATTTCTGTGAAGCACTGTCACTTCTTCTTAACTGATAGATAGTGTAATCTTTGCTTCAACGGATACAATCACCGATTCTTTATACTTAGAATGCCATTAAATATATACAAAACGGCAGCAATGCTTCATCTCCAAGTTTTTCCATTTAGTTTTGGGCGGTGCGAGCATGTTAATCGGCGGCGGTGTTGCCATGACGACCGTGCTTTTGAAAAGTCATCTTCGAGTTGTGTTTGGTACCTGTGAGTTTGTTTTGAATGCACCCGATTTATATATAAGATTCTGTTTTGGACAGGTTGGATACAGATTGATTGATGCCCTTTCACATTTAAAGTTCGCGTACTGAGCATTATAGGGTTAGACTTGGAAGTTTTGTATGAGCCGGCACAAATATATTGGGATAAAGTATGCATTATGCAGCTTACAAAAACACAATGTTATAGATTTATTTTAACTCTTATAAGGTAAATCACCTCCACCAATGCGATGTTGTGCGCTATGGTTGGAGATCGAAAAACAGTGGCCGAAAATTGGTGGAAAATATGGTATCAAAAATCATCGTTTCAGACCTTTTAAGCTTAACCTAAAAGTTTTTCCTAGCCCCTATAGGTTAAAATAAATTACTCGTTAAAATTGTTTTCTGTGATTAAAGTTGGTCTTTAAAGGTTATAAATGATTAATTGATGATATATTTTCTTTCTGGTTTTTTGCCACTTTTTAGCAATCTCAGACCATAGTAAGTACAGTACAGTGGTGTAGCGTGCAATGTGGCAACGTTGTAATGTGTCCATTTAAACCCATGTAAAAGGTCGAATGGCGTTCACCGAACACCCTATAGTTCGATCTTTTTAATGAGAAAAATGGAGACATTACAACGTTACCACATTGCACGCTACGCCACTGGTACAGTAGTGTTTTGGGACTCATAAAACAAGGGGTGCTCTGATCACAGAAGATTTTGAAAAGAGACGAGATACTCATCATGCACTACAAAACAGGAGAACAACATCGATTTTAGAAAGTTAATAAAGGTATGTTAACTGTTTTGACATGCCGGTAATGTTATTGCGTACTCTCAATTTTGAAGGAACTTATACACATTGAATATTGTTTGAATACAAATACGATGGCCATCCGCAGGTTTAATATTTTACATGGAAAATGTTGTCATCTTGAATAAGATACTTAGAGGACAAAATGGAGCCATGCCCATTGGGCAAGTTAGAGTGAGCTTCTCCCGTTTTCGATCCTTACCAAGGAGTTCGAAAATGATTTACTAAGTATTACTACAACACTCTCGAAACTCAAATTATTTCATGGCTTGAAAGTCGAAACAAACTAGGATGAGAGGAATAGTGACGTTGAGTTAATTCTGACAACGTTGCACTTTGTCCATTTCAACCAAAGAAATAGACCGAACTGTTGAGTGCGCTGCTAACACTTTTGAATTTGACCTTTCCCATGGGTTTTAATGGACAACATGCATCGTTGCCAGATTGTACGCAACGCCACTGGAAGGACCGGGATCTAAGCACAGATTTGAATCAGGGCTCTACAAGTCAGTGCATTACTATTTGTGGTCACGCAGGCATAGAGAACTGTATATATGATGCAAGAAGAAATGCAAGGGTGGCTATGAGATGAGGGGAGGAGAGAGAAGTCATGGGTGAGGGGGAGAGAAGTTAAAGGGGGGAGGAATTCTCGCGAATCTGTTCAACAAGAGATAACTGGCTTAGTTTCTGAGTTGGTCACAAATCAAGAGCGAGTCTTGTAAATCACATCGCAAAAGCCTATTTTACTGCAAATAAACACAGATCTAATGTCCTCTCCCAGCACGCAGAATCAACGACACTTTATATGTACTAGAGATCGTTTCAGAAGTGAAGGCAAAGCTCGCCGATAATCCGTAGAATTTCTCTCAAACTGCAAAGTAAATAGAATTGCATGAAAATTAATTCGCAGGCTGTGGGTTTTCATCAATGCGCGATTTAAAATCACAATGTCAAAGTCTCTGGTGATAGGTTTATTTGATTTGGTTTTACTTTATTTTAAGGAATGACCATTGGAAATTCTTGAATGATTATCGGTTCGCTCCGCCATCACATCTGTGATGAGTCCTATTCTCTCGCTCGGGGGGAGGGGGAGGGGGGGGGGGGGGTTAAGTGGGCCGGGATCCAATAAAAGTTCCTCTACTATCCTTTCCATCGACGGTTTTAGGAACCAAACCGATAAACCGTATCGATTGTCAACTGGGTGTCTCTGATTCCAAGCCCATCCCGGTTCAATTTTTGAACAAGATAATTTTTAAACGGATATATTTCGGATCTTAACATGGGTATCAACAAGGGAGAAGGGGCAAGTGGGCGGCCCCCCCCCCCCCCGGGGAGGTTGAAATATACCGATTTTCACTATAACTTTGCGACGAGAGCTGAAGCGACCTTTTTGAGATTGTGAATCTTACGGATTCGAATTATTATTCATTATTTGATGCGTGGTTCTGACTCAAAAGTTTGCCGAAATATATCTAGTATTCTCACAGTATCTAGAGCAGTAATAATCTACATTCGTCTAAATTCTAAATCTAACCTTAAAATGCATTAGAAAATTTATAGTATCAAATGACCTAATTTTGGATTTTTTTTTTTTTTTTGGAGCCACACGCTACTATCTCAAGTAATTTCGAAGTCGTACAATTCATCGTAGCGAACAAAATCATCATTGCATCAGTTTTTCTGTTTAGTAATCAAAACCTTTATTCAAAAATGATACTATGGAAAATAAAGCGAATTGAGCTGGAGTTAGTTTGGAACCAGAGCAGAGGCCCCTGCAAGATGATTCCAAACTTTCAGA
Organism: Trialeurodes vaporariorum; assembly: GCA_011764245.1. Lineage (NCBI taxonomy): Eukaryota > Metazoa > Arthropoda > Insecta > Hemiptera > Aleyrodidae > Trialeurodes > Trialeurodes vaporariorum. The sequence continues at coordinate 40,303,621 of VMOF01000035.1, forward strand.
CGACCGACTCGAGACGAGATAGCGGGAATGGATCAATCCCATTGGTTGAAACGGCATCACGTGACTGAGTAAACAAGATTAGGGAGTCATTCAGTCTGAAATGAATGATTCCAAGTCTTGTTCAAGTAGTCAAGTGATGTCTTTTAAACCAGTGGCAATAATCGATTTCCGCTATCTCGTCTCGTGTCGTCTAATAAAAGTTGGGAATCAGCCTAGTGGAGGAAATTTGCGGTACTATTGATCGATTTTCTGACTATAACACATGTCTATATACATACAAATATACATGCTCAATATTTTAAAAACATCGACATTTGACATCTTAACCTCCGTTGTTGCGCCTCGAAAAATTGGTGATGCAGTCTTTATTCTATTACGTAAAATGGCGATCGAATGATAACATCTAATTTCACTAGGTTTTTTTTTTTTCTCTCATGAAATACCTCCCAATTACCTTCTTATCAATTTGTAATTTGAAGGCGTTCGGTTGCATAAATCTTTTTCCATGAGCGAACAACACCAAAACTCAACCCTCAGTTTCACCTCTATTATTTGGTTTAATCATACCTTTTCCCCATTTATTTCCCAGGTATCACCTTTTCTTCCCACCTCTCTAGTCTCTCCGACCCCCTTTTTTCAGCAGGAAGGGAAGTAATTATAAACGCTGTTCACGATCTTTTGTCAATATTCCCTCGGCGCGCGTCCTGGCTGAAAATCAAAGCGCACTCAGATTAATAGAATATGTTTGGTCTTTCATGTCGAAAAGTTTCAGAACTTTGTTTCGCGGGCTCTATTCAAAATCATATCTCGCGAAAGTTCACCCCCAATGCAGTTGTGAATAAATGAATACTCCGCAACGATAAGAGGAAAGGGATGTGAGGTATATAGATGTAGACGAGGAAGAAGAAGTAGAAGGGAAAGAGTAAAGAGGAGCACCAGATGGAATCCTTACATTTCAGAACCTCTGCTCAACAATTTCGTGTAACTTTCCGTCATCAAAATCCCCATAAATCGAATTAAAATCGCCAACGACAGAATAGGTAGAGATAGAAGCTTCAACCGAAATCGGTTCGATGAAAGTTCGCAAACAGCATTCTCTCCGAATATCTGCTCAGATGGCCCGGATACTCAGTACCCCAATTTTAAGAATTCGATGTTTTGAGTAAGTACTTACATAGGACGCAGAAATATCTCTTTTATTTATTTTTAACCCTTTTACTACCAGTACCAGGTATCGGAAACACATCGCCGCTTGGTCGCTCAAAATAAGTGGGTAGGCAGTTAAATATTCTTACCCCGCTGTGTTGATTTTGCCTACACCATAAATCGAAGGCGCTCTACGAAACATTATTTTGCATAGATCAATAATTTGGAGTAACTCAAGGAAATAAAAAATTGAAATGTTGTGGAGCAGATCTGTAGTGACGAAAATGTATACACTCGGGTGTGGTATTGAAAGGGTTAAGGAAACCCAAAAAAAAAAAAAAAAAAAAAAAAAAAAAAAAAAAGCAGCACTCGTGTTTTATAGTGTATTTAGAAAAAGCACAAGTATACGGCTATGCTTAAAAATAGATTTGTGTATGTGTATATACTTATTGTACATTTCTTGTGTAAAAGCTGTTTCTTTAATATGAAATATAAAAAAATAAAAAAAACACCGCCAGAAACTTTTTAAGTCTCATAATGGACACGTCTTACACCGATCGTTTCTAGGATTATGACGACTCTCCATAACCATAGCTAACGAGCATAACAGCTGAAAATGAAAATAACGACTTGTAAAGATATGACAGCGACTCATAAAAATAATGACTCATAAAGTGGTAATGACCATTTATGATGAAAAATTTGACTTTTTACGATTATGACCTGGTAATGACAACTTTCAACGATACAAACTACTTTTCATAATGCATGCAGAGGACTTTTGATACCCTATTATCGGAACACTAACAGAGCCTCGTCCATCGCGTCGATGAAAGTATTGATTATGAATCGATACCTAATATCTATACCACACATGGCATAGAAGCTGTTCTAGTGTGACGTCGCGCGTCGTCGTCACGGTCAAAATTTGCTAATATCTCGCTCACTTCCATCATGAAATTTTCCGTAGAAAATTGGATCCAAATTTTCGAATCTAAAACCAAGTTTCTCAATTTTTATTGCCCCTTAAATTACATTTGCGCTCCTAAAAAATTTCCGAAATACCTAAAATATCATCAATTTTACAATCACGTTGTAAAGAAACATAAGAAACCGAAAAAAACATAAAAACCCATGAGGAACATTGTATACGTATAAGGAACCTTGAGTGAGACATGGACAAAACATGGGATTTCATTTGCTATAATTTATGTTTTTTTCCCCCATTCTACGGTTTAAGCTGAATCACTGAAGACTCACTCCAAAAGGCTGCAAAAAGGACGGTTTACTGTTTTGAATATAATAAGGTGGCTGGTAGCTTCACTCGCTTTGCTTCCCTGGAATCCCTGGTAAAAGTGTTCCATGAATTTCCATGACCAAAACTCCGTGGGCAGTGATTATTTTCCCTTCAAATTTCATTGAATTCCGTATGGGCAATTAATTTTTCTATAAAATTTTACGGAATTCTGTTAGTCGCTCATGGGATTCCATAAGATTTCCCGTATAATTTCATGGGCAAATAATAATTACCCACGGAAATAATGCTAACAGAATTTGAATTTCGGTCAATTTTACCAGGAACATTTGGAACATTATTTTTGGAACATTTTTACCAGGGCGCACTCATGATAACCAGCAGGCATAACTGGCAGTTTTACAATAATTTGAGATGTTTCAAACATTTCATTGTAATGAAAGGCTTTTTTAAAATGCGTGAAATTCCATGAAAAAAGTGGTTATTTTCCGAAAGGGGAGAAGATGTAGTCAAAACTATTTTTACGTAGATTCCTTTAAGAATAAAACATAAAAATCATAATAGGGAAAAAAAAGAAAATAAAAGGGGAAAAAAAACCCCCCCCCATCCGGAGGCATAAAATTGTTAAAAATAAAACGGGAGCGCCATTATCCAGGGGGTTGGGGGGGGGGGGGGGGGGGGTTAGAGAAGAAAGAAGAAAGAAGAAAAAATAATTTAATAATTTTAAGAAGAAATCTCATGCATTGCCTATTTGTTTATTTTAATAGTAGGAAATTTTAATTCGTAAATATAAGCATTTAAAATTTATGGCAGTATTATAATTTTAAGATTAATTTCAAATTGGAAGGAAAAAAAAGGGGGGAAAGGAATATTATTATTTATATAAAGTGTCAACAAAATGTCGCTGTGGTCGATAGCCCCGATTGTGGGGCTGACCCCGCTGACCAGTTTATTTTATCGTAAATATCTTTGTAGAACATTTAACTTCAATAAAGCCAAAAAAAAAAAAAAAAAAAAAAAAAAAAAAAAAAAAAAAAAAAAAAAAAAAAAAAAAAATGATGCAATGTACATACAATTTTTGAGAACTGGTTGTTTATTAGTGTGAATTTGCATTCGAAATTACATATAATTTGTTACACGGACAACATATTGGATAAACATTTGCATGAGAACGAGCGAGATGAAACATTTGTTTGGATCCAATTTTGATCGTGACGTCATCACTAAAACAGTATTTTGTA